>JAWQFJ010002119.1:0-37500 GCA_034096865.1 Theodoxus fluviatilis | reverse complement strand
AACTGTGGCAACCAAGACCCTAAGACATGGTCTTTCCCCTTTTCTATAGAAACTTTTGTCTAAATACAACATTTGAACGATTAAGATTAACAACACTCCCACAGGATGCATTCATTCTTGGGTCAAAATGTGTTCACTGTTATTGTTTACTTAAACAACTCGTCCATTTGAAACGCACAAGCACACACACACACACACGCACACACACTTAAGAACTGAACACGTAGAATCTCGATATATCCGGCTGGAACTGTTGCGTCACTCGAGGCAGTATTATATCCAAGGTGTGGCTCTTTAGTGACAGTGTTTGGCAGAGGACCAAACACCAGCCTAGAGGTAGAGACGTCACAGAACGATAACAGACCTACACGAAGTCTCCTATCCTCGATACTTGATTTCAGGGCGATGCACCCGTTTCGGGTTTCTAATGCAAATAAGTATGCGTCCCTAGTCCCTCCAGGTTTACTGGAGGTCCTCACAGCTTTATCTGTGTGTGTGTGTGTGTGTGTGTGTGTGTGTGTGTGTGTGTGTGTGTGTGTGTGTGTGTGTGTGTGTGTGTGTGTGTGTGTGTCTGTCAGTCTGTCGGTCCCGACTTAAAGGCTAATATATCAAAAACTACTGGTCGGATTTCCTTGACATTTTGCACACTTACTGGAAGTTAGGTTCGATTGAATGTATCAAATTTTCAGAATCGAGGTTTGAAAATAAAGTGACTTTTTGTGCGTTTTGGTGTTGCAAAGAAGGCAAGGGACCGAACTCTGTCCCGACTCAAGGGAAGTTTTGGCATGTGTGACGTGATCATTTGACGTCGAATAACGTGACGTAATTTCGAGGAGATTGGACATTTGTGAAGGAGAAAGAAGGATTTTTTTTATCCCTCCAGGTTTACTGAAGGTTCTCACAGCTTTATGGATTAGCTCACTCGGTAGCGCGTCAAAAATGTTTTTGTCGCTGGGACATGCTTGGTTGTAGGGGATGCGCGTAGGGGTTCGAATCCGCACAGAAGCTTTTTTATAAAAATGTGTGTATGGTATTCAAGAGAGAGAGAGACACCCCACCCGTTGTTGTACACGTGAGAGGTTGCGGGTTCGAACCACACTCCCCCCCCCCCTTTTCTCGAGAGGTTGCTGTTGTTTTTTTAATGCCAAAACCTGGAGGTTCAGCGCCAGCGGTTTTTATTATTATTAGTGGTAATAATTTGCACCCCGATCATATGGGGGATAATGTTGGCCAAACTTTGTGGGACCAAAGAGCCGAAAGTTTAAAAAACAATTTTCTTTGGATAAGACTTTTTTTTAATCTGACTTATTTTGTACAAGGAGTTCAAACGGATATTTTCTAAATGAAAGTTTAGTTAAATTGCTCGCTGTAGTTAGAGTCCTGGCGTGGAAAAGTCGCTGAGCATTTTGTTGTGAAAATAACTATTTTGTCAACTATAAACGCCTTCCAATTCCTTTTACAATTTGACCTGTAAAAATACCGTACCACGTTTGAAAAAAACTGAAAAACTGTTGTAACTTGTAAATTGCTTCTCAGGTGAGCCAAAGATTCTTTGTAGATTTTGTGCATCTCGTGCCACATAAATCCATCGGGGCAAAGTTCAGATTTTGTATGCGTCCTCTACAAATACCGCCTGCGTTCCGGAAAAACCACTACACCCTGGCTTTGGAAAGATAAGTCTCCTTCGATGTCAGTGCCCGTGTGTGTGCTTGATCAGTTTAGTACCGCTGTGTATGAAACGAGCTCTTGACACTTCAAGAGGTGGCCTCATTTCCACCCGCGAGTTTGTGAAGTGTACGCGATTCGAGGCCAACGGCTAAAGTGCTTGCCGGCCGCTCGCCTCTGTCCTCCAAACAAAACACGTTGCTGCTTCTTGCTGATCCATGCCCGCCAATCGAGGCGTAACATTGCAATTACAGCGTGCATAGAACTCAGCGACTATTCTGGTTCACGCCAGATAAAAACCGCAGGCACTGAACCTCCAGGTTTTGGCATAAAAAACGCACAAAAACAGGTCGGGTTCGAACTCGCAACCCCTCGAAAAAAGGGGGAAAAACCCCAGTAAGGTTCGAACCTGCAACCTCTCACGTGTACAACAACGGGTGGGGTGTCTCTCTCTCTCTCTCTCTCTCTCTCTCTCTCTCTCTCTCTCTCTCTCTTTCTCTCTCTCTCTCTCTCTCTCTCTCATTCCAACACACATAAAAAAGAAGCTTCTGTGCGGATTCAAACCTGTACACGCATCCTGTACAACCATGCATGTCCCAGCGACAAAAAAATTATCCAACGCGCTACCGAGTGAGCTAATCCGGAAATCTTAAAGTTTACATCACGACAACTAGTAAACTTGAAGGGGTAAAAATCATTATTTTCTGCACTTCATCCAATGTCCAATTCTCCTCGAAATTTGCGTCACGTTTATCCCTCCAGGTTTTTGTGTTTACCGGAGGGTTTCCTCGACAGCTTTTTATTCGCCTTTTTCCAGGTTTCCTGTAGGTCCTCACAGCTTTACTCTGTCTGTCTGGGTGTCTGTCCAGTGACCCAGACTTTACACGGCTGGATGATCTCAGAGACTACTTATATGGATTTCCGTGTAGACATTTTTTGCACGCTTACTGGTTAGTATAGGGCCGATTGAAAATGTAATTAAATTTTCAGTAATCGAGGTTTGAAAAGAAAGGTGCGCTTTTTGTACGTTTTGGTGTTGCAAAGAAGGCAAGGGACGGAACTCTGTCCCGACTCAAAGGAAGTTTTTGCTCATGTATGACGTGATCATTTGACGTCGAATAACGTGTGGTAATTCGAGGATATTGGGGGGACCATTGATGTTGAAGGAGAAAGAAGGATTTTTTAACCCTCGCAATGCCCAAAACATGTGAGGTTCAGCCGCCCAGCGGGTTTACTGGGGGTCCTCACAGCTTTATCTGTCTGTGTGTCAGTCTGTCTGTGTGTCTGTCAGTCCCGACTTAACGGCTGATATCTCAAAAACTACTGGATGGATTTCCTTGACATTTTGTACACCTACTGGAAGTTAGGTCCGATTGAATCTATCAAATTTTCAGAATCAAGGTTTGAAACAAATGTGACTTTTTTACGTTTTGGTGTTGCAAAGAAGGCAAGGGACGGAACTCTGTCAAGGGAAGTTTTGGCATGTGTGACGTGATCATTTGACGTCCAATAACGTGACGTAATTTCGAGGAGATTGGACATTCGTAAAGGAGAAAGAAGGATATTTTTATCCCTCCAGGTTTACTGGAGGTTCTCACAGCTTTATGGATTTGCTCACTCGGTAGCGCATCAAACATTTTTTTGTCGCTGGGACATGCTTGGTTGTAGGGGATGCGCGTACGAGTTCGAATCCGCACAGAAGCTTCTTTTTTTTTAATGTGTGTATGGTATTTGAGAGAGAGAGAGAGCCACCCCACCCGTTGTTGTACACGTGAGAGGTTGCGGGTTCGAACCTTACTTTTTTCCCCCCTCGTTTCTCGAGAGGTTGCGGGTTTGAACCCGATCTTTTTTTTGGTGTGTTTTTTTATATGCCAAAACCTGGAGGTTCAGCGCCAGCGGTTTTTATTCGACGTCAAATGATCACGTCACACATGACAAAACTTTCCTTGAGACGGGACAGAGTTCCGTCCCTTGCCTTCTTTGCAACACCAAAACGTACAAAAAGTCACTTTCTTTTCAAACCTCGATTCTGACAATTTGATACAGTCAATCGGACCTAACTTCCAGTAAGCGTGCAAAATGTCAAGGAAATCCATCCAGTAGTTTCTGAGATATCAGCAGTTAAGTCGGGACTGGCAGACACACAGACAGACACACAGACAGACAGATAAAGCTGTGAGGACCTCCAGTAAACCTGGAGGGATAAAGCTATAAGTATTCTCTGGCGTCCCAGCATGCTCAATAATGTGGTCACCAGTCCGTCAGTCATTCCTAGAGACCTGGCGTCTCCTCGACTCTGAGGTAAATTCTCCCCTCAGCAGTAACCATGGCTGTGTTGGTGGAACCAAAGACCATACATTACTAATGTAAGGTCTTTGGTGGAACAATGGGGGTTTGGTTTGGAGTTGTGGCTGGAATCGAGTGCATGAGGAGACTTGTTCCTATCCACTAGGTTTTCAGGTGACGGAGTAGAGGGTTGCCTTTAGTATTTGCAGATTTTATCCACATAAAGAAGATTGAAAAAAAACCCATACACTTACCAACCACCCAACCCCACCCCCCTTCTGCTGCCACCCCCACCCCCCAAACTACCTGTCCCACCATTGCTCTAGGAAAAGGGCAAGCACCGCACAGGGAGACGGTTTATTCTGGTCCTGTTTGAAAAACTAATTCGACCTACTCAGACTTGCAGATAGCGTTCGAGCCCAGTACGCGTTGCTTTTAAAAATCCTAGTTTGATAGGAATTTCTCGCGAGCGAGTCGAGGCGAGGCGAGGCGTGCAGGTGAGAGAGTTGCTGAAGAAGTTGTTGTGAGACGAAGTCACAGACACTTTAACATCACAGTGGTTTTTCTCTGACTGAACATAGCAGGGGGACATCTCGAATGGCACGGCAACTTTCTAAAAGCAAAAACAAAGGAACCCGACTGCACACGATGCAGTGACACTGAAGTGGAGAGTTATCGTAATGACTGGTTTGTCCATGATGTTGAGGAACTCCCAATTACTGTAGGACATTGTTATTTGTAGGATAGCATGATGATATACATCTAACGTTGAACCCCGAAATCTATGTGCTAAAACTCTGGTCACTTCCTGCATTCTGTCCAGATTAGATTATTGCAACTCTCTTTTGATAGGCTGCCCTGACTCTACTCTCCAACCTCTGCAGAAAGTCCAACACTGTGCCGCCCGCCTCATTTTTAGAGCGCGTCACCGACAACCCTGCACTCCTCTCATGAAAGATCTCCACTGGCTGCCTGTTTCTGAACGTATCAAGTATAAGACTGCATGTCTCTGCTACAACATCATCTCTGAATCTGCACCTGCCTATCTCTCTGATCTGGTCTCTCTGTACACCCCTTCTCGCTCACTCCGCTCTTCTGCTGACACTCGACTCCTCCGCCAAGGTCGCTTCAAGCGCAGAACTCATGGCTTTCGCTCTTTCTCATACTATGGCCCTCAACTGTGGAATTCTCTCCCTCACAATATCCGACACTCTACCTCCATCTCTTCCTTCAAATCCAACCTCAAAACCTACCTTTTTCAGCAATATTACTTGTGAATTCGTTAGAATCCTGCCGCAACCCCCCCCCCCCCCTCCTCTACCCCCACGTACATCTTGACATCTGTGTAAATATTTGTATAGTATATTGTCAGTCTGACTGTGTACATCTGAATGCATGTGTTTGACTATGACTGGATGACTAAATGTATAGACTGTGTGTTGTATGTTTATTTTGTATATGTATGTATATATGTTACGCGCTTAGAACCTCGGGAAAGGCGCTTTATAAATATAATAAATTTTTATTATTATTATTATAAAGTCTACTGCAGCTAGGTCGTGGATGTAATGTGTGTGTTTGTGTATGTGTGTGTGTGTGTGTGTGTGTGTGTGTGCGTGTGTGTGTGTGTGTGTTTGTGTGTGTGTTTGTGTGTGTGTTTGTGTGTGTGGTTGTGTGTGGTTGTTGTGTTGTGTGTGTGTGTGGTGTGTGTGTGGTGTGTGTGGTGTGTGTGTGTTTGTGTTGTGTGTGTGTGTGTTTGTATGTGTGTGTGTGTGTGTGTGTGTGTGTGTGTGTGTGTGTTTGTGTGTTGTTTGTGTTGTTTGGTGTGAGTTTGTCTCTCTCTTTCTTCCTTCTCTCTCCCTCTCTTTCTCTCTCTCTCTCTCTCTCTACTCTCTCTCTTCTCTCTGGTTACTGTTAGTGTGTTAGTGTGTGTGTGTGTGTGTGTGTGTGTGTGTGTGTGTGTGTGTGTGTGTATGTGTGTGTGTTTGTTTTAGCTTGAAAACGTTTCTCGTTGACAACATCACTGCTGGAACGCGAGAATATCCTGGAGATTCTAATATCAATCTACGAAATTAAAAAATTCATGCTATCTTAGACCGAAAGTTAACAAAGAATTCAAGCGATACGACGTTCGTTCCATTCATTTTGTTGCCTGAGCGTGCAAAACTGTGGCAACCAGGACCCTAAGACATGGGGGAAAAGATGCACTATATTCTTTCCCCTTTTCTATAGAAACTTTTGTTTAAATACAACATTTTAACGATTAAGATTAACAACACTCCCACAGGATGCATTAATTCTTGGGTCGAAAAGTGTTCGCTTGTATTGTTTACTTAAACAACTCGTCGATTTGAAACACACAAGCACACACACACACACGCACACACACTTAAGAACTGAACACGTAGAATCTCGATATAACCGGCTGGAACTGTTGCGTCACTCGAGGCAGTATTATCTTTAAGGTGTGGCTCTTTAGTGACAATGTTTGGCAGAGGACCAAACACCAGCCTAGAGGTAGAGACGTCTCAGAACGATAACACTTAACAGGCCTACACGAAGTCTCCTATCCTCGATAGTTGATTTCAGGGCGATGCACCCGTTTCGGGTTTCTCATGCGAAAAAGTATGCGTCCCTAGTTGTGATTAGGGGTAATAATTTGCACCCCAATCGTATGGGGACAATGTTGGTGAAACACATTGTGGGACCAAATAGTCGAAAGTTTAAAAAAAATTCTCTTTGGATAAGACTTTTTCAAAAATCTGACTTATTCAATTTGTACAAGGAGTTCAAACGCAAATTTTCAAAATGAAAGTGTTGTTAAATTGATCGCTGTAGTTTGAGTCCTGGCGTGGAAAAGTCGCTGAGCATTTTGTTGCGAAAATAACGATTTTGTCAACTAGAAACGTCTTCCAATTCGTTTTACAATTTGACCTGTAAAAATACCGTACCACGTTTGAAAAAACAGGAAAACTATTGTAACTGGTAAATTGATTCTCAGGTGAGCCAAAGATTCTTTGTAGATTTTGTGCATCTCGTGCCACATAAATCCATCGGGGCAAAGTTCAGATTGTGTGTGCGTCCTCTACAAATACCGCCTGTGTTCCGGAAAAACCGCTGCACCCTGGCTTTGGAAAGATAAGTCTCCTTCGATGTCAGCGCCCGTGTGTGTGCTTGATCAGTTTAGACCCGCTGTGTATGAAACGAGCTCTTGACAGTTCAAGAGGTGGCCTCATTTCCACCCGCGATAGAACCCTGTATAGTTTGTAAAGGGTACGCGATTCGAGGCCAACGGCTAAAGTGCTTGCCGGCCGCTCGCCTCTGTCCTCCAAACAAAACACTCCGTTGCTGCTTCTTGCTGACCCATACCCGCCAATCGAGGCGTAACATTGCAATTACAGCGTGCATAGAACTCAGCGACCATTCTGGTTCACGACAGATAAAGCTATTTATTTAATTATTCTCTTGCGTCCCAGCATGCTCAATAATGAGGTCACCAGTCCGTCAGTCATTCCTAGAGACCTGGCGTCTACTCGACTCTGAGGTCAATTCTCCCCTCAGCAGTAACCATGGCTGTGTTGGTGGAACAATGGGGGCTTGGAGTTGTGGCTGGGATTGAGTGCATGAACTTGTCCTATCACTAGATTTTCAGGTGAAAGTAATGGCTGCCTTTAGTATTTGCATGATTTTATCCACATACAGAAGATTGAAAACCCATCCACTTACCCACCCACCCACCCCCCTTCTGCTGCCACCCCCCACCCCCCAACACCCTCGTCCCACCATTGCTCTAGGAAAGGGCAAGCACCTGCAGGGAGACGGTTTATTCTGGTCCTGTTTGAAAAACTAATTCGACCTACTCAGACTTGCAGATAGCGTTCGAGCACAGGACGCGTTGCTGTTTAACCTCCTAGTTAGCGAGGAATTTCTCGCGAGCGAGTCGAGGCGAGGCGAGCAGGGGCAAGGCCTCAAGGCAACAGCCTGTCGTCAAGTGGCAAGGCGGAAGTCTAAGAGAACATGGCCGCGTGCAGGTGAGGGTTGCTGAAGAAGTTGTTGTGAGACGAAGTAACAGGCAATTTAACATCACAGTGGTTTTTCACTTGACTGAACATAGCAGGGGGACATCTCGAATGGCCCGGCAACTTTCTAAAAGCAACAAGAAAGGAACCCGACTGCACACGTGTGGACAATTTTGTCGAAAGTGTTGTGCCTCGATAAACTTCGGACAAAGTAAAGAGATTTCATTTAGAGTGCGCACAGGTATGGTGTGTTGATGCTCCTACGTCTGTGCTACGATTTAAAACATTTCGACTGTATTTGTCCAGAAGTGACATATTTACATTCTCCCAAATTAGACTAATAATATCTGTGCGTACATGTTTCCATTTCTAGACAGTTATACGCACATTACAGGCAGTGCCTTCTCTGAACATCAATGCTATGTGCATGGTCTCCGCCATTTAGAACTATTCTTTTTGCTACGGCTTAAGTACCTCCAAAGCCTCCTCACCAAAACCTGCGTCTCTTAGCAAGCGAAGAGTTGTGGGAAACGCGCTCACTTCTCACTTCCCTAGCGTTCTTCGCCAACCCTCTTGAGACGCCAGCATTGACAACGCGCAAATGCAGGTGTTTATTTGGCTGAAGATTTTTCTCTCTGTCTCTTTCTCTTTCACTGTCTCTTTTTCTTTGTCTCTGTGTTTCTGTGTCTGTGTCTCTCTGTGTCTGCCTCTCTCAGTGTCTCTGTCTCTGTCTCTCTCACTCTCTATGTGTCTGTCTCTCACTCTCTATGTGTCTGTCTCTTTCTCTCTCTCTCTCTCTGTCTCTCTCTGTCTCTTTTTCTATCTCTCTCTGTCTCTCTGTTTGTCTCTCTCTGTCTCTGTCAGTGTCTCTCACTGTCTCTGTCTCTGTCTGTCTGTCTCTCTCTCTCTCTCTTCTCTGTCTCTCTCTCTCTCTCTCTCTCTCTCCGCACGCGCGCGCGTGTGTATGTGTTCTAAGATCCACTAATGAGTATAATTTTCTGTTCAGTCTTTCATTTAGGAATAGTTCATGTTGGTATAGTTTCTGGACTTGTGAAACACAGAGCACACCTTGTTTGACTTTACCTTATTCATGTTTCGCTATTGGAATATTTGACTAGCGACACGAGGATCAATTGTGATGCGTACGTGATTCTCAAAGTCAGTGAAGCGTGGCTGGTCAATGAAACAGGCGTTCCATCATTCAGTGCCGGGTGCAAAATCGATAGTCTTGCACAAGCGTGTGCAACGTCCGAAGAAAACTGAAGAGCCAATGGTCTACGTGTACTACAGCACGTGACTTCCTCGAGTCTTGAGCCAGGACGACCAGTGCAACGCACCGATCGAGTCTGAGCTTGCGTAAAATGGACTTTAGCACGGCCAATGCTCAGTATCAGTTAATCTTTCATTCTGTATTCACACAAAAACACTTTTTATACCATGTCAAAGTGTTGAAATATCAGGACGAGCAAGATTTATTGTATCGCTTTTCCCCATCCTGTTGAACCGAAGTAAATTTCAGTCGTCATCGCTTCGATCTCGGCATTTGGGAGAGCTATGACTACACGTGGTAGCAACATGAACACAAGGACTCACAGCTAGCAGCCACATGCATTTCTCACTCGGAGGAAATTCTTTGGGCTGCCACTGAAAATATGTAACCCGGTAAAATGGTAATATCTGAGGTTTTAAAGATAACAAAAAATCCATAATATACATTTTTAAAATGTCATAAACAACAGGCAAATAGCAGATTTCTGATTAATCAGAAAGTAAACTTTTATTGTTTGATATACAGATTTACCTCAAAATGCATGGTAATGGAAATCGTTGACCCTATTTGCAGGGTCACTCATCCGGGACAAATGAGCTCTCTACCAATGAATGAATGAATGAATGAATGAAATGTTACAACCTACTAGTCGTTGTAAAACTATTCAGGGTCATTAATTACAACGACAACAAATCACTAGAGTTGGTAGAGCAGGTGATCTCGATTTTCCTTCTTATTTGCCTTCGACGAATGCATAGGGAAACACGGTAAATCCAATCTTAATCTGACCCCTACGTGTGCATGTGTATAGACTACGTGGAATCCCTTTCACTAAATGGGCCACACCAGTGGACTCGTCCGAGGAAAGGGGTGCGATGTTGATCGTTTAATTCGCATTGACTCCCACACAGAACGACATCAAAATTCCTCTCTCTCTCTCTCTCTCTCTCTCTCTCTCTCTCTCTCTCTCTCTCTCTCTCTCTCTCTCTCTCTCTCTCTCTCTCTCTCTTACCACATTTGAATATTTTGCCTCAAGGGCTGAATGCAAGAAAGGCACTACTGCATAATTCACTACCCTTGTAAAATAAAGTTCGTTCGTTTTCTCTCTCTCTCTCTCTCTCTCTCTCTCTCTCTCTCTCTCTCTCTCTCTCTCTCTCGTACATATGTAAGAAAGTTCAACCTGTACAAATGCGAGTGTACCTTCAACGGACAATGCCCTGTCCATATTCCTTCCACACAGAGTGCAGTCCACAACAGATCGACTGCATGGACAAGTGGCAGGAGACTCGAGCTGATGCTGCCAGCATGACGCGACTGCAACGAGCTGAAGCGGTTCCATGCAGTTCCTCATCAGCTGGAACCATTGAGCCATGGGTATGGCCTTAGCGATTGGAACCCGTCCATGCTGTGGGCTTTATTTAATTAGATGCCTGCTCGAGTAGCTCGATCAGCCAGGGGCGACCTCAAGCAGTTTGAAAGAGGAGAGGGCAGGGGAGATGGGGCATCGGGACAACCTAGGTCAGACCATTCACGTCCAACTTTGCGTTCAGAGAGCGCGTGTTAAAAACCTTAGACATCGATTCCATGTAGAACTGCCAGTCTAGGCATGTACGCTCGCACAGTCGCAATGTAAGTACGTGCTCCTTGTGAACCTTTTTTTTTCTTTCTTCTGGCTGTCAGCAGTTTTTTCAGTTTGAGATAAAATGTTATCTTCTGTGGACCGTGTCCCATACGTATAAAGTGGTTTTGATAACGTCTGAACCTCAGCCACCACTGCTGAGAATGAAATAGTCACAGCTAGCGCACAGGGCTTAGAGCACATAATACAGTGTGTGTGTGTGTGTGTGTGTGTGTGTGTATGTGTGTGTGTGTGTGTGTGTGTGTACGTGTGTGTGTGTGTACATGTGTGTGTACATGTATGTGCGTGTACATTTTGGGGGTTCTTGTGACTTTAGACTACATTTGATGCAGCAGGTCATTCATTAAACTGTTTATATGAGAATAAAGATTTGTCATCTTGACTAGATGTAACGTACTGGTACTCAGATGTCTCACTTGTGTTGGAAATGAAGTTCTGTCACTTGATCAGAGATGTGACTAGACGCCTTGCATAAAATACATGATGGTAGAAAAGGGACTAACCCAATTCCCACTCCCTCCAACTCCACTTTACAGACCTACTCACACACACACGCACACACACACACACACACACACACACACACACACACACACACACGTGCACGCGCGTGCGCACACACACAAACACACACACACACTTCTTTCAATTCAAGAGTGTTAAGAAACAAATTCATTTCTCTTATTGACGGTGTGAATCCAATTTCTCCAGAAGTTTAAAATTAATATCATGGCCTAGATTGGCTGCTCCTGCTACTTTCTGTAGGACTGGTCTCTTTGGAGCTTTCTTTGATCACACAAATGACTGGCAGACTAATTTCCCCTTGACTTGTTTTTCTTTTCATTATCATACATGTGATTAGAGCACGACAACCCCTATAGGACATTCTCACTTCTGAAACGGAAATTCAGCCCGAGTTTCGTCCCTTTGCTTCCACTAGTTCCGGTAGAGTGATACAACTAGAAGCTGATGGGATGATCGCTAGATCGTGGCAAAAGGATGACACTAAAGCATGCAAAAAGATTAATTAGATTAAAAACTAATCGAATATAGTCATATTAGACTGTTTTAATGTATACTTTCTGCACAAAACCCACAGAAGATAAGTAAACAAACCTCAACGTACGTACCTAGCTGGCTAGCAGACGAACGCGATCGAACCGTAGTCACTACGCCAGCAGACTATCGATCTAGTGTGATATAATGTTTCATGTAAAGCTCGAATTAATGAGTAGCAGCAGATAACTGTTTAGTTCTGACTTGAATTGACAATTTCGTTTCCCTGGTCTGGCGAGGACCTAAAATTCACTATCATCCAGTCGATGAGTGATAAACTTTTACCGCACTCGGCGTAATGTAGGCCTATAACTTCACGTAGTTCGGCTTGTGGAGATATTAACCGTAGATTTTAGTTGTGCGGGGTAGACCACCCGCCAAAAATTTTGAATAGTGCTTTTGATATCAATGTTTAGTAATTATTGTCGGATCAGATAGCGAAACGATCACAAGCAACTTAAACGAGCTTGGCCTTGGGAGCAGCGCTTACGTTTGATTCGGCAACTGCAGTCGAACTCAGTCAATCGATGTCTGACATCACACTTTGAGATTTCAATAACTTCATGAAGTTGCAGTAGTTGCTTGTTTGCTGGAGGAATACCATGTCGGATCAGATAGCGAAATGATCACTCGTGCTAGACCGGGACACTCCCGTCCCGGCAGGTGTTTTGTTTGCGTTGTAAGGTTTCAGTACTAGCTGTAAGTGTAAAAATGGTCAGTTTTTAATATAATCGGTGATTTTAGTTGTAATGAAACTTTTTGTGTGTTTTAATGCCATTTTCTTGTCATCATCGACCCGATCTTACAAGTTATAGGCCTACATTACGCCATGGACATTACATCATATTGGATCCATGATTACGCCGAGTGCGGTACAAGTTGATCACTCATCCACTCGATGATAGTGAATTTTCGGTCCTCGCCAGACCAGGGAAACGAAATTGTCAATTCAAGCCAGAACTAAACAGTTATCTGCTGCTACTCCTTCGAGCTTTACATGACACAGTACTGTTTTTCACCCCCACATACATGTACTTTGATAGTATTCAGTGCAGACGCTACGATAATGCAACCGGAACTAGGTGATTCTACCTAACGCGTTGTTTTTCGACAGAGAGCGCCGAGGATAACTCCTGCAGGGTACGTTAATGAGAATGTCAACCCCTATACAGTTCTCATATCACTGGAAATCGACACGCCTCTCTTTCATGACACGCGACGAAAGCACGCTGATTAGACACATATCATATCAAGAAGATTTCAATCAAGGGCCCTTCCCGCCATATTTTGACGTAGATGGAACTGGGAAGATGCATGTGTACGGGAAGATAGGAAACAACCTCCGAGACAGTCCGCCGTTTGGATCACGTTCATCCACTCACCTCAGCACAACTCTTTTAAATTTTATTTGCATCGTTTTCATGCTGCAGCTGTAATTATTTTTAAAGCGGAGGTTGTGCAAGTGTGTGCATGCATGTACGTGTGTGTGTGTGTGTGTGTGTGTGTGTGTGTGTTTGTGTGTCGTTGTCTGAGTGTGTGTGCATATGTATGTGTGTGCACGCACACATTAATGCATGTGTGATAATACACTGAAATGCTATCGCTAACAACCTAGCTTAATGAACACTAACCATCACAACTGACTGCTTGTATGCCATCTGCATCTCATCATTGCTAGCTTCTTCCGGCCTTTGACAAAAACCAAATTATCATCCTCAACACGATTAGGAGTGCAGATTCAGTTCCAGAAGTATTAACATGAAAAGTTGATCGTTAATTGATAATAATGTCTATACAAACTTTTATTTTGCGTGAGCTTCCAATGATGCACATGGTGTAAGAAGTCACTACATCTTAGTTGCAATCGCCAGACTTGCACCAGTCCAGAAGATCCTTCCTCTGTATGTGTGGGGAGGAGGGGGTGGGGCGTGTTTGTGGGCTAGGGGGTGGGGTGGGTGAGGAATGGTGCTGTGTGTGTGTGCATGTGTGCATAGAGAGGTGGGGGAGGGAGGGGTTGCTCTGTATGTGAGGGGTTGCTGTCTGTGTGTGTATGCACGAGCTTATTAAGTGGGGGAATTTGCTTTGTGGGGGGTGGGGGTGGGTTGTTCTCTGCGTGTTGGAGATGTTGCTCTGTGTTTGTTCGTGTGTGTTGGGGGGATTGCTCTGTGTCTGTTTGTGTGTGTATGTGTTATGGGGGTGAAGCTGCTGTGTGTGTGCATGCATGTGTGTTGGGAGTGGGGCTCATATGTGTGTGTGTGTGTGTGTTTGTTGGTGGTGATTGAACTGAGCATTTATGTCTGTGTGTATTGGAGGAAGGTGGGGTTGCTGTGTGTGAGAATTGCTTGTGTGTGTGTGTGTGTGTGTGTGTGTGTGTGTGTGTGCATGTGTATTGGTGCATGCGTGTTAAAGGGGGTGGGGTGGGGGTGATGGATGTTGCCCCGTGTTTGTGCATGTTGGGGTAGGGTGGAGTGGGGTTGCTTGGTGTAGGCTAGGGTGGTTGCTGTATGTGTGTGTGTGTGTGTGTGTGTCATGTGTGTATGTGCTTGCATGTGTGTGAAGGAGACTGCTCAATGTGTCCATGTGCATCCATGTGTGTGTGCATGTGTAGGGGGTGGAGGTGGGGTGGAGGGGTGGGAAAGAAGTGTTACTCTGTGTGTGTGTGTGTGTGTGTGTGTGTGAGAGAGAGAGAGAGAGAGAGAGAGAGAGAGAGAGAGAGAGAGAGAGAGAGAGAAAGAGAGAGAGAGAGAATGTGATTTTCTAAGAAACTGTACACTGCATTATTATTATTATTATTATTATAAATCACTCTTATACCACGCGATACTCCCACTCAGTGAGACTCAAAGCGCTTCAGCCGATGTCGAGGCTGCCTCTCAGTGTGTAGTGTCTCAAGTCAATGAGACCAGTGTCCTGCTGCCAAGGGCGCTGGCACACTGTTTTCCATTGGCCTAAACAAAGCACAAGAACAGTAGGTGGTATGACCACTCAAAGAACACCCCTACTCTCAATGTCACCTTTTCTCAAATAGCAAGGCACAGAAGAGGCAAATGAATTGGGGAAATGGCTAACTTGGCATTTTCACCTGTGTGCCAACGTCACCTAACTTGGGTCAAGATCATTTGCTATGAATTATTTAGGGCATAATCTTGTCAGTTTCCCATCTCAAAGTCAAGGTCAAGGAAATAATGACTATGGAAATTTCACAGACACTGGCTGTCATTGCCTCAGATTGATTTCAAAGGCATCTACTGACATGATCCTTCTTGGCATGGCCAATCCAATGTCTCCTTGAAAGGTCAAGGCTGAAGAAGCCTGATGTGCAGTCATAAATACCATTTTAAAAATTGTCATTTGTTAGTATCATGGCTAAAATTGTCATCATAATTGATGAGGGGGTAGGTGGAGGCACCATGTTAAGTAGGTGTGTACCTATAGTTTTCCTAAAAGGTCTATGGGTATATGATGCAGTAGAGATCAAAATGGCAGTTCCTTGGATAATAAGGTCACAAAAGGACTAATGGGGATTTGGGTTGTCTGAGATAGAATCTTTCACTCGACCCTTTTACACAGACTAATGAAAGAATGCTTTCAGCAGAAGTAGAACCAGGTTTTCATGTTGGATTTGATAAAATAATGCCAAGCCCCAAGTCCCTAAAGGAAGCCATATACCTGCATTCTCTCATGCTGAAGCAGACTTTGATTACATGTTAGTTCCATACAGGAATTATCAAGGCATTAATTGAATAGAATGTCTGTGATGCTCCACAACACACCAGTATGGTTTTGCTGCATAGCCATACTTGTGGTTACAGTCACATGGAGGAAAAAAACAGGTAGGCCTAAACTATTTTTGCCTTAGAATTTTTTTAGGAAGCCACATTCAACAGAAATCAACATACATAGATCTCTTTATCTGAACACTTTTTTTTAAGATCTGAAATAGTTTATTTTCCAAGTGCTCATAGGGCATGGAAGATAGATCAGCATACACTGTGATACAGTTCATTGTTTACTGTAAATGTCTTACTTCTCCTCTCTCTTTTTTGTGTGTGATTGAAAAAAATTGGTGGGGGGGGGGGGGGGGGGGGGAGAGGGGGAGTTGGTTGGGTTACAATAACTACAACCTGTTGTTGTTGTCCCTAAATGGTTACTTCCTTAGCATTCTAAGTCTCCCTGCCACTGCAAAGAAATAAATGGTTAACACAGCAGGCACATTTCATAATAAATAAAGTATGGGAAAATCATTTGAAATGGCATCACTTAAGCCTACATGATTCACAAACACTGGATTCTCAAACACAGGCAGCAGCCCAATGTAAATAAAAGTCAACTTGGGGGTTTAGAAGCACCCTTTGCAAGTCCTTTTCTGCTCTCTCATTTTCCTGTTTAAATTGATGCCATGGGTTTGCCTACATTTGAAACCGAGTACATGCACATCACTACATGTATACCAGTCATGTTCAGGAAAACGTTTAATCTACTTCTAAAAATTGCCCCACATACACGTGATGAGAGTTCCAAAAAATATTGCATAGATACACCTATGTCTTGCAGGCTTCGGCCTGTTATGTTGTACTTGTTCTGAAAAAATAACGTTAAACACACAACACCATACGAAAATTAGGAAAGTTGACATTTCATTCGTTGCTAAACAGAAATGTTTCGATAACCACAACCTGCGCTTCAAACCAAAGTGGAAAGACACAGCTAAATTACCTCCAGGTTTAAACACAGATGCTCGCTAATGTCCTTAGGGTTAATAATTATATGGGAGATCGATGCTTAATTCAGCGGACTTGATTTGCTCAAAAACACTGCGGAATTCGATGCTCTTCGTTCGTAAAGTGTTTTGTGAATCCGAATGCTCTCAGATTTGACATCATTTGTGCCTAGTACCAAACCAAAAAGAATAACATTGATTTTAACCCCCAAAAAGCAACTTGGACCTCAACATTATCGTTTAAAGAGACATGTATTAATAACATTGTCTGATGTTACCTAATAATTATATGTAATCCCTTCGATGAGCTCTCATCAAAGACCCTATATTTGCTCTCATGGAAGGCCAGCCACGTGAGTTTTACACGATGGGAGATAACTCTATCAATACTGAAAATAAATATTCATCATAGAGCATATTGATAGTCTTAATATTTTGCTGGTTTTATTTCTATATAAATCTAGATGTAAAATTTATAACATTTAGAATAACATGGATTAAATATACAGCCCGGCCCGTATGACTATGAGTACTTCCGGTTTGTGCATCGTCCATGCTGGTCCAGATCTGCCCTCACGTGAGAGAAAACTTCGTTGGATCCAAGCTTATTTTGTGGTAGAGCGAACAATTACTTAACAAAATCCGTTATGTCTGAAGGCAACTTAGATGACTTTTTTCAGAAGAGGGATCGAAAAAAGAAGCCAAAATCTGCGGTGGCGACTGGGTCGTCCGGCGGAGTCGGCGATGCAGATTCGGCCACCGGGAAGAAGAAAAAAAGTCGCTCGAAACCGAAAAACTCAACCTCCCAAAACAGCGGGGAAGAAAAACGAGAGGACGTAAGTAATTTTCTGAGGTTTTGTAAAGAAATATGAAGTGGATTGTGCTCTCTAGTGAAAGGAGAGGGGGAGAGTTGATGGTGCAACCTTGCTTGCTAATCTCGTGAAATGCCATATGCTCTGTGAGTCTGTCAAATTTACCTGATTATTAAAACTCACATAGAGAAGAACTTGGTTGTGATGTGTGTATTGTTGATACTGGCGTGTAATGTTAGTTGTTGAAAAGGTTGAAGTAAAGTTTTCTGCCGAAGATAAGTTACAAAATTGTGGCTGAAGAAAGTGAAGTAGGCCCATTCAAAGAAGGTTCAACAACATGGCTATTGTGTGGATTTGCCTTCTCGTTCAAAGAGGTAGAGAGCGTACAGTATTGAGCGGAGCACTGCTAGGCTACACAAAGGAAAGAGTTCCACAGAAGGGAGGCAGATGAATCCAATACTGAAGAGAGGAGGTAAACATGCCCCGTTCAAGAGCTTCCCAAGCTAACTATTGTAAGCAAAGCATGATCTGTCACTCAAGTCAATACAGTAATTGTTGAATGCATCGATACCAAATCATCTGTCTAGTTTTCCATGCATTCAGATTGTTTATATTATGTGTTGCTGTGTTTCAACTGCAGGCATCCAATGATCCACTGACTGCACTGCGGGCCTCGGTCCCTCAAGATGAAGAATGGAACGACTATGTAGAGGAAAAAGAACCTGACCTGTCTGGTCTCAGAATTCAAAATGTACCACTTGCTGGGTAAGAATTGTTTTGTGGTCATGTGGATGTAAGTCAGAGCAGACTGAATGTGTGTGTGTGTGTGTGTGTGCGTGCATGTGTGTGTGTGTGTGTATGCTTAGAAGGATCTTGGGGGCTGAAATAAAGGAGTCCTGAGGAAATGCCAACTAATCTGCTGCATCATCACATTTTCAAATAGCTGTGCACACTTCATCATATGTTTTATTCAGAATATTCACTGTCACCATCAGCATCGTCGTCATCATTGAAATCATCACCATAAGTCGGATTGTCAAATTTCTGCCCTGTAAACCACTTTCAAGTCACATTAATAGTTTACGGCTGTTGAGTACAAGTTTGCATTGATATTAAATCATTTCACTCACTACATTTTGACATAAAGACAATCAAGAACTTAACCTTGCCATTTTCTTTGATCTTTCTTGTGTAATGTTCATAATCCTGAATGTGCATCTCAAAGATAGAGATCACTTAGTAACATTTCCACAATTATGTACATCAGCATTGTCAATGGGTTGTTGTCTGCTGTCTGTAGTGTATGAATGGATGTTGCCCATGAATTGGATAGAAAATGCACAGGTGTGCAAGCATGCATGCCCGCACACACACACACANNNNATCAAACTGAGATGGCATAACACATCAACAAAGTACTATCTTGAGCAAATTTTGCATGCGGATGTAGATATGGGAAATAAAATTTGTTTTGAAATATATACATCCTGTTTGTCCTTATTTTCTCTCTACTAGTACTACATCACTGACCCTATCTTAATGGTCTTTTTGTCACAATTTGGGAGTCCTTTGACAGAGGAAAGATACAAAATTGCATAAATTTTGATTTAAAAGCCTTAAAACACTTTTTAAAAAGTAAAATTAAAAAAAAATTGATACATGTCTTCTTTTTAATAGTATAATAATGTACTTTCAAAAAAAAGAAAGGACAAATATTGCTTTGAATTACCTCCTCTTTGACACCATAACATAGCCTTAATAAAAAATTAACATGAAATCAAGTCCCAGACTGTTGGCTGTACAATGAACACATATCACCCCTTCCATAATTTTTTAATGTGTTGTTGGCAGTACAAAATGGGCTCATCTGCAGTTTACCATACTGTTCAACTTTTGCATTTGGTTCTTGATTTTCATCAAGATCGTTCTCGTTGTGTACGAGTGAACCTCTAGGCGTATGAACGTCTATTAGAGTGTCCAAGTGTTGACACGATCACGATTAAGATTGAAGGGAATCGAAATTGGGTCACATTTCACAAAATAGCCGTCTGACGATTAAATAACCATACATTTAGCATCAAGATCGTTCTCGTTGTGTACGAGTTAACCTCTAGGCGTATGAACGTCTATTGTTTCGGCTGCACGAGTGTCCAAGTGTTGACACGATCACGATGAAGATTGAAGAAATCAAAATTGGGTCACATTTCACAAAACAGCCGTCTGACGACTAAATAACCATACATTTAGCATCAGACGTTCCATTTACTCATGAAATAAGGCAAGCATCGCATAACTTGATGTTTTGATTAACTAGTAAGGAAAATCGAGCAATTTAAAACTTGAAGCGTGACATATTTTGGGTCGCCATTTTCTTGGATGGTAGTCTTTTGAAGGCCAAACAGTTGGTCGCTTAAACTACGCCTGGAATGTTTACTGTTTGTCAGTCAAGCCCTTTCATTTTACAAATCAGCAGTTGAAACGACATGGTATCATTTTCTTGTGATTACAGTAACGTTAGGACAACGGAAGAATGCAAAAATACTCACCAAAAAGTACTTGGTAGAATCGGCTGTTTCCACCAAGTGCGTATGGGCAGAACTTGTGAATTACCATATCGCAGAAACCGGAAGTCACGTGACAGCAGAAGGTGTGACGTAGAATGCAAGAAAGTCCTCATTTACATACCAACTCGACCAAAGCCAAGTTGGTGGAGGACGCTCTATGTAATACCTCTCTCAATAGGTGGTATTCTTGTTTTGACATGTGGAATTTGAATTTCGCTCTCTACATGTATTTGTGTCATTGCAGCAAGCGGGAGGAGGATGACGGCAAGGAAGACCAGGAGGATGAGGGCGAGGAGGGGGATGACGCTTCCAAAGCAGACCAGAGGGAAGCCACTAGTGGTCCTTGGAACAAGATTTCCATGTCTGGCACAGCCTCTGGTGTGCAGCAAGGTAAGAATAAACATGACAACAACAATTACAACAAAAATAGCCATGGTTAAGGGGAGACATGGGTAGAAGAGAAGATATGTTTACTGCAATGAGTTATCAAACTTTCAAGCATGGCAATGCAAAGATATACATGAAAATATGTGAAAACTACTTTTGCTCAATGGGGGAAAAAAAGGTCATCTGTTAATTATTCAAATAACACATAATTTTCTATATTTTAAAAATGCACAGCTCAAAAACTATATGCAGCAAAATTTTAATTTTGGTTTCCTTAGATTTGTTATTTCAATATCTAAAACTTATCACATCCTTTTGCAAAAATTCCAAATACTTTTGGAAAGGATATTTACTTACTATATTTTCTCGAAATAATCTCCATTTTTAGAACTTGTTTAATGTATAGCTGCTGACATAGGGGCTAATACCACAAACCCATGTGACAAAATGTTGCTACATGCATAAAGAACACCTTGAAAACTACAGATTTGTACAAACTACAATGCTCTGAATATTTTGGGCATAATTTCAAGTCCACAAAAAGTAGTTTGAGAAAACATGAAAAAATAAACCTTGGAAAAACTTGCTTTTTCCTTCTTCTATGTATTTCCGATAGTGCCTGCAAAAATTCTCCTAGGGGTACGGTTCCTCCTTCCTATGTTTTCTAGCATGTTTTAGGTAGAGAGACTATTGGAGTTACATTGCAGAGGGTTGAAACAACCCAAAAATGCTCATCAGTCAAAATCACCAGAAAATGATATTTTGACCATATTTTTTACCAGTGCCTCCCCCACCCCCCAAGGTAGCATGGCAATAAAAGGAGGCCGGTAGGTTGGCATAACCTTTTTTTCTCAGTGCAGATGAGGCCAAACTGAATTTTAAAAATATTTTTACATAGTGGATTTCCTGAGTGTTCATAGGGCAGGGAAGATGGGACAGCCCGCTGTTCAGTGTTTATTATCAACTTCCTCCTTATCTTTTCTTTTCTCTTTTGCATGAACAAAAAAAAAGTTAAGGGTTAGCAGAAAAAAACTACGGTTGGTCGGGTTATCCACAACTGTTTTGTTGTTGCCTAACATTAACAACAGAACTGTATCAATACTATTATGCCACTACAAGTACATCTACTGCTACTTTTGCTTAAATTACTATTATTACTCCTACTTCAACTACTACCACTATTTTTGACTCACATGCGAAGCAAAAGTGAGTCTATGTACTCACCCGTTTCGTCCGTCCGGGCGTCCGAAAACTTTAACGTTGGATTTTTCTCGGAGACTATTAAATCTATCAATACCAAATGTGGCATGATGGTGTATGATGACAAGGCCTCAAAAAACATACATAGTGACTTGTCCTTGCGTCAAGGTCGCAGGGGCCATAAATGTTGTCTAAAAAACAGTCATTTTCACATTTTCTCAATTTTCTCTGACGTTTTTGAGATTGGATACCTGACCTATATATGGTATATAGGGCAAAGTAAGCCCTATCTTTTGATACCAGTTTGGTTGACCTTGCTTCAAGGTCAAGGTCACAGGATCTCTTCAAAGTTGGATTGTATACATATTTTGAAGTGACCTTGACCCTGAACTATGGAAGATAACTGTTTCAAACTTAATAATTATGTGGGGCACATGTTATACTTTCATCATGAGACACATTTGGTCACATATCATCAAGGTCAAGGTCACTTTGACCCTTATGAAATGTGACCAAAATGGGGTAGTGAACCACTAAAAGTGACCATATCTCATGGTAGAAAGTGCCAATAAGCACCATTGTGCTTCCTATGTCTTGAATTAACAGCTTTGTGTTGCATGACCTTGGGTCAAGGTCACATTATTTTGGTATGGAAATGTGTAAAGCAGTTCATTGCTAGGTTTAGTTGTTTGACCTTGACCTTGAAGGGCAGTGAAGGTCAAGGTCATGTAAAGGTCAAGGTCAACCATGTGAGTCGTATGGGCTTTGCCCTTGTTACTATTGCTACTATTACTACTCCCACCATTACTACTACTACTACTACTACTATCACCACCACCACTAATTACTTTCATCATCACTATCCCTACTACTGCCACCATCTTCACCGCCACCATTCCCACCTCCACCACCACTACTGCAAGTATTTTTATCGGTCTTGGAGATCACTTTGTTTTTCAGACGAGTAAGGTAGTATTGTGCATGTCTTGCCAATCCTCTATTGTAATCAATTCCAGTAAAACACCAAGGTTGGCCTTTCTTTCCCCGGGCAGAGCCTGTGTGATGATTAATTCAACAGCACTGTACGGCAAGCCAAAATGCTTATGCATGATTTTTTGTGACAAGGACTGCTTTTTGTTTGTTCAGTGGCCCCAGAGCCCATGCCAGAGCCTGTGGTTGAGGAAATCCGGACCTCGGGAGGAAAGTACGTCCCTCCCAACTTGCGTGGCCTGGGCTCCGGTACAGCCACCAAGTCAGCCTCCTCCAAACGCACCAAGAAGTCAGCTCCTGACATGGCCAGCACAGAGGACTTCCCCACCCTGGGCAAAGGTCCCATGGCTCAAGCCAGGTAAGCAAGGACTGCCATGCTGTAGGGGACTGCCGTGGCTGTAGGGGACTGCCGCGACTGTAAGGGACTGCAGGGGCTGTAGGGGACTGCCGGGCTGTAGGGGACTGCAGGGGCTGTAGGGGACTGCAGATGACTGCAGTGGCTGTTGGGGACTGCAGGGGGACTGTAGGGGCTGTAGGGGACTGTAGGGGGACTGCAGGGGCTGTTGGGGACTGCAGTGGCTGTAGGGGCTGTAGGGGACTGTAGGGGCTGTAGGGGACTGCAGTGGCTGTTGGGGACTGTAGGGGCTGTAGGGGACTGCAGTGGCTGTAGGGGACTGCAGTGGCTGTAGGGGGACTGCAGTGGTTGTAGGGGATTGCAGTGGCTGTTGGGGACTGCAGGGGCTCTAGGGGACTGCAGTGGCTGTAGGGGACTGCAGGGGCTGTAGGGGATTGCAGGGGCTGTAGGGGACTGTAGGGGACTGCAGTGGCTGTAGGGGACTGCAGTGGCTGTTGGGGACTGCAGGGGGACTGCAGTGGCTGTAGGGGACTGCAGGGGCTGTAGGGGCCTGCAGATGACTGCAGGGGCTGTTGGGGACTGCAGTGGCTGTAGGGGACTGCAGGGGCTGTAGGGGACTGCAGATGACTGCAGGGGCTGTTGGGGGCTGTAGGGGACTGCAGGGGCTGAAGGGGACTGCAGGGGCTGAAGGGGACTGCAGTGGCTGTAGGGGACTGCAGTGGCTGTAGGGGACTGCGGGGACTGCAGGGACTGTAGGGGACTGCAGGGGCTGTAGGGGACTGCAGGAGACTGCCATGGCTGTGGGGACTGTAGGGGACTGCCGTGGCTGTAGGGACTACACTAGCAGTGGGGAATTCAGGGGCTTTAGGGGACTGCAGTGGCTGTGGGGACTGCAGGGGACTGCAGGGCTGAAGGGGACTGCAGTGGTTGTAGGGACTACACTAGCAGTGGGGAATTCAGGGGCTTTAGGGGACTGCAGTGGCTGTGGGGACTTCAGGGGGCTGTAGGGGACTGCAGTGGCTGTAGGGGACTTCAGGGGCTGTAGTGGACTGCAGGGGCTGTAGGGGACTGCAGTGGCTGTAGGGGACTGCAGGGGCTGCAGTGGCTGTGGGGACTACAGTAGCTGTGGGGACTTCAGGGGCTGTAGGGGACTTCAGGGGCTGTAGGAGGACTGCAGTGGCTGTGGAGACTACAGTGGCTGTGGGGACTTCAGGCAGGGGCTGTAGGGGACTTCAGGGGTTTGACTGCAGTGGCTGTAGGGGACTACATTAGCTGTTGGGACTTCAGGGGCTGTAGGGGTACTGCAGTGGCTGTAGGGGGACTGCAGTGGCTGTAGGGGACTGCAGCGGCTGTAGGGGACTGCCGGGGCTGTAGGGGACTGCAGGGGCTGTAGGGGACTGCAGGTGCTGTAGGAGCTGTAGGAGACTGCAGGGGCTGTAGGGGACTGCAGGGGCTGTAGGGGACTGCAGCGGCTGTAGGGGACTGCCGGGGCTGTAGGGGACTGCAGGGGCTGTAGGGGACTGCCGGGGCTGTAGGGGACTGCAGGGGCTGTAGGAGACTGCAGTGGCTGTAGGGGACTGCAGCGGCTGTAGGGGACTGCCGGGGCTGTAGGGGACTGCAGGGGCTGTAGGGGGACTGCAGTGGCTGTAGGGGACTGCAGCGGCTGTAGGGGACTGCCGGGGCTGTAGGGGACTGCAGGGGCTGTAGGGGGCTGTAGGGGACTGCCGGGGCTGTAGGGGACTGCCGGGGCTGTAGGAGACTGCAGTGGCTGTAGGGGGCTGTAGGGGACTGCAGGGGCTGTAGGGGACTGCAGCGGCTGTAGGGGACTGCCGGGGCTGTAGGGGACTGCAGGGGCTGTAGGAGACTGTAGGGGGACTGCAGGGGCTGTAGGGGACTGCAGTGGCTGTAGGGGACTGCAGGGGCTGTAGGGGACTACATTAGCTGTTGGGACTTCAGGGGCTGTAGGGGACTGCAGTGGCTGTAGGGGACTGCAGGGGCTGTAGGGGACTACATTAGCTGTTGGGACTTCAGGGGCTGTAGGGGACTGCAGTGGCTGTAGGGGGACTGCAGTGGCTGTAGGGGACTGCAGCGGCTGTAGGGGACTGCAGGGGCTGTAGGGGACTGTAGGGGCTGTAGGAGACTGTAGGGGGACTGCACTGGCTGTAGGGGACTACAGTAGCTGTAGGGGATTGCAGGGGCTGTAGGGGATTGCAGGGGCTGTAGGGGACTGCAGGGGCTGTAGGGGACTGTAGGGGCTGTAGGGGGACTGCAGTGGCTGTAGGGGACTACAGTAGCTGTAGGGGACTGCAGGGGCTGTAGGGGACTTCAGGGGCTGTAGGGGACTGCAGTGGCTGTAGGGGATTGCAGGGGCTGTAGGGGATTGCAGGGGCTGTAGGGGACTGCAGGGGCTGTAGGGGATTGCAGTGGCTGTAGGGGATTGCAGGGGCTGTAGGGGACTGCAGTGGCTGTAGGGGATTTCAGGGGCTGTAGGGGACTGCAGGGGCTGTAGGGGACTGCAGGGGCTGTAGGGGATTGCAGTGGCTGTAGGGGATTGCAGGGGCTGTAGGGGACTGCAGTGGCTGTAGGGGATTGCAGTGGCTGTAGGGGACTGCAGTGGCTGTAGGGGGACTGCAGTGGCTGTAGGGGACTGCAGTGGCTGTAGGGGACTGCAGTGGCTGTAGGGGATTGCAGGGGCTGTAGGGGACTGCAGTGGCTGTAGGGGATTTCAGGGGCTGTAGGGGACTGCAGGGGCTGTAGGGGGACTGCAGTGGCTGTAGGGGATTGCAGTGGCTGTAGGGGATTGCAGGGGCTGTAGGGGACTGCAGTGGCTGTAGGGGATTGCAGGGGCTGTAGGGGACTGCAGTGGCTGTAGGGGATTTCAGGGGCTGTAGGGGACTGCAGGCAGGCCTGCCTACCCGTACGGAAATTCCGTATTTTGTCCGGAAATTTAAAAAAATCGGCGAGCGTTCCGGAAAATACGGGAGTTTATTTTGCGTTCCGGAAATATCAAAATAAAAACTATAATAAAATAATTTCCAAAATCGTTGGCCTGTGGCTGTGCGCGAATCGTTTTCCGAAGCAGTCTACCGATGATTGCCGAATGGGTTTGTTCTGTAATGCGCAGGCGCAGCGCGTGAAAATATTTCCGAAAATTGCCGAGTGACGTCATTTTCGTACAGTGCGCAAGCGCAACGCACGAAGTGTTTTTCCGGAGAGTGCCGGTATGTGCAGTGTTCATGTGCAAAAATGGCGTCAAAACGAAAGCCAAGCGATTGTGTTTCTGAATTATCGAAGAAACAGCGGAGGTCGCAGGTCTACATTCCAGCGTACACGGAGAAGTATCCATTTATAGTCCGCGGCACCACTGACTCCACTGTCAAATGTACGACTTGTGATAACCAGTTCAGCATCTCCAGTGGTGGCGCCAACGATATCGAAAGGCATGTTGAAGGCCCAAAGCATGTGAAGAAAAATGAGGAGAAGAAGGTCGCAGCAGCGCAAAAACCTATCAGTGAATATTTTACACCGCCTCCTTCGAAAGTGTCCCAAATCGACATCGACGTAATTCGAGCTGAGGCGATGATGGTAGACTTGACAGTAGAACTGAACCTCCCAATGGCGGTATTGGACAAACTGAGTGTAGGTGTAGAGGAAGACCTCCTCTTCCCACACCTGCCCATGGTTATGCTTGCCATAATGACAATCCCTCACTCATCAGCTCACTGTGAGCGCATTTTCTCAGTCGTGAGAAAGAACAAAACACACTTCAGAGGCAGCATGGGATCCGACACCTTGGAGGCCTTGGTGGTAGCCAAGTCCAGGCCTGGACAAGCCCTTGACAGAAACTACAGTGTCAAAGACCTGAAAGGCCTGAAAAGTGCCTACTACCAGTCTTTGTCACAGTAAACAAGCTGCAGAACTATTGTATATAGTGTATATAAAATCAGGTATGTTTTGTTTTATCTTTTGGTCCCTGGTTAATGATTAAAGTTGCTTTGTTTTCTTGCACTGTCGCACGGTTTAATACTGAAATCGGAACTGAAATACGGAAATTGGAACTTGGTAATACTGAAATCGAAAAAGGAGGGTAGGCAGCCCTGCGCAGGGGCTGTAGGGGGACTGCAGTGGCTGTAGGGGACTGTAGGGGGACTGCAGTGGCTGTAGGGGACTGCAGTGGCTGTAGGGGATTTCAGGGGCTGTAGGGGACTGCAGGGGCTGTAGGGGACTGCAGGGGCTGTAGGGGACTGCAGGGGCTGTAGGGGACTGCAGGGGCTGTAGGGGATTGCAGGGGCTGTAGGGGACTGCAGGGGCTGTAGGGGATTTCAGGGGCTGTAGGGGACTGCAGGGGCTGTAGGGGGACTGCAGTGGCTGTAGGGGACTGTAGGGGGACTGCAGTGGCTGTAGGGGACTGCAGTGGCTGTAGGGGATTTCAGGGGCTGTAGGGGACTGCAGGGGCTGTAGGGGACTGCAGGGGCTGTAGGGGACTGCAGGGGCTGTAGGGGGACTGCAGGGGCTGTAGGGGACTGCAGGGGCTGTAGGGGATTGCAGGGGCTGTAGGGGACTGCAGGGGCTGTAGGGGATTTCAGGGGCTGTAGGGGGACTGCAGTGGCTGTGGAGACTACAGTGGCTGTGGGGACTTCAGGCAGGGGCTGTAGAGGGCAGTAGGGGACTGTAGGGGGACTGCAGTGGCTGTTGGGGACTGCAGGGGCTGTAGGGGACTGCAGTGGCTGTTGGGGACTGCAGTGGCTGTAGGGGATTGTAGGGGCTGTAGAGGACTGTAGGGGGACTGCAGGGGCTGTAGGGGACTGCAGTGGCTGTAGGGGCTGTAGGGGACTGTAGGGGACTGTAGGGGGACTGCAGTGGCTGTAGGGGCTGTAGGGGACTTCAGGGGGACTGCAGTGGCTGTGGAGACTACAGTGGCTGTGGGGACTTCAGGCAGGGGCTGTAGGGGACTGCAGTGGCTGTAGGGGACTGTAGGGGCTCTAGGGGACTGTAGGGGCTGTAGGGGACTGTAGGGGCTGTAGGGGACTGTAGGGGGACTGCAGTGGCTGTAGGGGACTGTAGGGGACTGTAGGTGACTGTAGGGGCTGTAGGGGACTGTAGGGGACTGTAGGGGCTGTAGGGGACTGTAGGGGCTGTAGGGGACTGTAGGGGACTGCAGTGGCTGTGGGGACTGTAGGGGACTGTAGGGGCTGTAGGGGACTCTAGGGGCTGTAGGGGACTGTAGGGGCTGTAGGGGACTCTAGGGGCTGTAGGGGACTCTAGGGGGACTGCAGTGGCTGTTGGGGACTGCAGTGGCTGTAGGGGACTGCAGTGGCTGTAGGGGCTGTAGGGGACCCTAGGGGCTGTAGGGGACTGTAGGGGCTGTAGGGGACTCTAGGGGCTGTAGGGGACTCTAGGGGGACTGCAGTGGCTGTTGGGGACTGCAGTGGCTGTAGGGGACTGCAGTGGCTGTAGGGGACTGTAGGGGCTGTAGGGGACTGTAAGGGCTGTAGGGGACTGTAGGGGCTGTAGGGGACTGTAGGGGGACTGTAGGGGACTGTAAGGGCTGTAGGGGACTGTAGGGGCTGTAGGGGACTGTAGGGGCTGTTGGGGACTGCAGGGGCTGTTGGGGACTGCAGGGGCTGTAGGGGACTGTAGGGGCTGTAGGGGACTGTAGGGGACTGCAGTGGCTGTAGGGGCTGTAGGGGACTGTAGGGGCTGTAGGGGGACTGCAGTGGCTGTTGGGGACTGCAGTGGCTGTTGGGGACTGCAGTGGCTGTAGGGGCTGTAGGGGACTGTAGGGGACTGTAGGGGCTGTAGGGGACTGCAGTGGCTGGAGGGGACTGCAGGGGCTGTAGGGGACTGCAGTGGCTGTAGGGGACTGCAGTGGCTGTAGGGGGACTGCAGTGGCTGTAGGGGACTGCAGTGGCTGTAGGGGACTGCAGGGGCTGTAGGGGACTGCAGTGGCTGTAGGGGACTGCAGTGGCTGTAGGGGACTGCAGGGGCTGTAGGGGACTGTAGGGGGACTGCAGTGGCTGTAGGGGACTGCAGTGGCTGTTGGGACTGCAGGGGACTGCAGTGGCGTAGGGGACTGGCAGGGGCTGTAGGGGCCTGCAGATGACTGCAGGGGCTGTTGGGGACTGCAGTGGCTGTAGGGGACTGCAGGGGCTGTGGGGACTACAGATGACTGCAGGGGCTGTTGGGGGCTGTAGGGNNNGCTGTGGGGACTTCAGGCAGCGGCTGTAGGGGACTGCAGTGGCTGTAGGGGACTGCAGTGGCTGTGGGGACTGCAGGGGCTGTAGGGGACTGCAGTGGCTGTAGGGGACTGCAGTGGCTGTAGGGGACTGCAGCGGCTGTAGGGGACTGCAGGGGCTGTAGGGGACTGCAGCGGCTGTAGGGGACTGCAGGGGCTGTAGGGGACTGCAGGGGCTGTAGGGGACTGCAGGGGCTGTAGGGGACTGCAGTGGCTGTAGGGGACTGCAGTGGCTGTAGGGGACTGCAGGGGCTGTAGGGGACTGCAGGGGCTGTAGGGGACTGCAGCGGCTGTAGGGGACTGCAGGGGCTGTAGGGGACTGCAGCGGCTGTAGGGGACTGCAGGGGCTGTAGTGGACTGCAGGGGCTGTAGGGGACTGCAGGGGCTGTAGGGGACTGCAGCGGCTGTAGGGGACTGCAGGGGCTGTAGGGGACTGCAGCGGCTGTAGGGGACTGCCGGGCTGTAGGGGACTGCAGTGGCTGTAGGGGACTGCAGGGGCTGTAGGGGACTGCAGGGGCTGTAGGGGACTGCAGGGGCTGTAGGGGACTGCAGTGGCTGTAGGGGACTGCAGGGGCTGTAGGGGACTGCAGCGGCTGTAGGGGACTGCAGCGGCTGTAGGGGACTACAGTAGCTGTGGGGACTTCAGGGCTGTAGGGAACTGCAGCGGCTGTAGGGGACTGCAGGGGCTGTAGGGGACTGCAGCGGCTGTAGGGGACTGCAGCGGCTGTAGGGGACTAGGGTACTGCAGGGGCTGTAGGGGACTGCAGTGGCTGTATGGGACTGCAGCGGCTGCAGGGGCCTTCTATGATACCACATATCATATCACAACTATTGGCAGGGGAATGTGCATCAACAGTAAGAGACTGCAGTGACAGAACAGTGGTGGACAGAGGAAGTGAGTGAGGATTAGTGTGTTGGGCAGGGGCTGGTGTGAGGGCAGGCATGGGGTGGTGTGAGGGCAGGCATGGGCTGGTGTGAGGGCAGGCATGGGGTGGGTTGTATGTTTGCAAAGACTTAACGCATGGGGGACTGAGGGCAGGGCAGTGTTGTGATAAAGTTTGCTGTAAACAACAGAATGATGAATCGTCCTGGCAGAATGAAGAGAGGGTAATCACCCACTGGGTAGACCTGTGTTAAAAAAGACAAACACGGGTTATACATAATTATTGCCTTTGCCTGATATCATTAAGTAGGTCATGCTCCTTTCACTCACTGTGCTTTTGGAACTTTATTAGTAATAGTTGTACATGTATTTAGGATTGCAAACATTCTTTGCTCCTCCATGATGTTTGTCAGCTAATTCTGGAATTAACTGGTAAAGTGTGTGTGTGTGCGTGCGTGCGTGTGTGTGTGTGCGTGCGTGTGTGTGTGTGTGTTTTTTTTTAATACATTTTTGACACTATTTTGTGGAGGCCATAGGCCCATAGTCAAAGGAGTGAATCGGTGACTAAAGCAACATGCAAACAAATAAGTACTTGGGTCTGAAACTATATAAACAAATTGGATCCCAATTGTAGCAGTACCTGAACAGATACTTCAGTAAACAGGGATGTAATAGAAAACCACAACTCCCTCCTTTGGCAAACTCCCACCAGAATACCAGTTGTGCATTTTTGACTCACATGCGAAGCAAAAGTGAGTTTATGTACTCACCCTTTTCGTCCGTCCGGGCGTCCGGGCGTCCGAAAACTTTAACGTTGGATTTTTCTCGGAGACTATTAAGTCTATCAATACCAAATGTGGCATGATGGTGTATGATGACAAGGCCTCAAAAAACATACATAGTGACTTGACCTTGCTTCAAGGTCAAGGTCACAGGAGCCATAAATGTGGTCTCAAAAACAGTCATTTTTCACATTTTCCCAATTTTCTCCCACGTTATTGAGAATGGCGACCTTAGCTACAAGTGGTATATAGGTCAAAGTAAGCCCTATCTTTTGATACCAGTTTGGTTGACCTTGCTTCAAGGTCAAGGTCACAGGAGCTCTTCAAAGTTGGATTGTATACATATTTTGAAGTGACCTTGACCCTGAACTATGGAAGATAACTGTTTCAAACTTAATAATTATGTGGGGCACATGTTATACTTTCATCATGAGACACATTTGGTCACATATCATCAAGGTCAAGGTCACTTTGACCCTTATGAAATGTGACCAAAATGGGGTAGTGAACCACTAAAAGTGACTATATCTCATGGTAGAAAGTGCCAATAAGCACCATTGTGCTTCCTATGTCTTGAATTAACAGCTTTGTGTTGCATGACCTTGGATGACCTTGACCTTGGGTCAAGGTCACATGTATTTTGGTAGGAAAATGTGTAAAGCATTTCTTAGTGTATGATGTCATTGGTAGGTTTAGTTGTTTGACCTTGACCTTGAAGGTCACCTGAAGGTCAAGGTCATATAAAGGTCAAGGTCAAGCATGTGAGTCGTATGGGCTTTGCCCTTCTTGTTACACGTAATGCCTTCTTCCTGCATGTACCAAAGGTGGAAGCTTCTAGAGGCAAAATATCCCACCCAACAACAGAGGTTGCTTTCTCCTTCTGTCCTCCAAGCCTGTAACACTCATCAATAAATGCTTTTTCACTCTGACACAATAGAAGTCATTATCAAAAGTGGGAAGGTAAGGCATAGGGGCCAACCAGAATCATGTCACAACATTTTCATAAAACAAAATCAACCAAGTATACTCAGTGATAACAAAGCAAAGCAAATGAGAGAGATAGACAGGGAGAGGGAGGGAGGGGGAGAGGGAGGGAGGGGGGGGAGAGAGAGAGAGAGAGAGAGAGAGAGAGAGAGAGAGAGAGAGAGAGAGAGATGTGGTCACAGTGCAATTATTACTTTACTGATCTTACTTGAAGACCATAAAACTTTTCTTTGGGTGAAGATAATGGAAATCTTTCTAAATGCTTTTTCCCCCCTGACCATTTATACCCCAAGGGAGGGAGGGATGGCCCTGACTGTAGGGTTTTCCCACTCAAAAATGTGAGTCAAGGGAACTCTCTAGTGGGGCAGTGGATTACGTAACTGTATTACTTTTTGAACTCACTGAATTTTAAAAACCTCAATTTTACTCGCTAATTAGTGATCTTTCTGCTCTGTCTTAAAATACCTACCAAAGGTGATAGTTGTTGTAGCTTTGACCTTCTTTTTCTAAGAAAACTTGAACAGTGGCAAAAGCGGTAGAGGATCTGTGGACCATACCTCTACTGCTTGTGCAACTGTCAACATGGCTCACTCATCTTCTGGTGACACTGAGTGAATTTCCCTTTCTCCCCCAGCAGACCTGCAGGCAATCAATACTACCAGGACAACGATGGCACCAGCCACGTGTACCAGCGCAAGGGGCCTGAGCTGACACTAGAGAACAAGTTCTCAGCTCTTCAAGAGTAGGGTTCCTAGCAAAGACTGATGCCAAGTGATATCGCCTGTGGTTTGGTAGTGAAGGAACACTCAAAACCATGGCAGTTCTGCATCCTGTGAAAGACCTTCTGGATGATGACTCCTGTGCTGCCAGTGGGAGGTGACGAAGAAGAGAAGCAGCAGCTCAAATCACCAGGAGATGTTTTGTTTGTGGAGGGCAGAGGAGTGATTGCGGCAAGTGTTGACTGGTAGGGATTCTTGTCTCCTAGTGCTTTGAAGAAAACATTGAAAATGATTTCTACATTATACGAAATTTCAAGCTTTTCTTTTGTAAATAATCTCTGTTTAGGTTTTTGAGGAGATGTCGCAGGGTATGGAAATGAATTGTTAGACTGTTTTTTCTTTCAACATGATTTTTGCGATTTACTTTTTTATCCCGTGAAATTCACTCATGAAATTCTTTAGCATACTCATCTCATCCTTCTGTAGTGAGCACTTTGATTGCATGCTATTTGCTTACTTTTGTGGGCGTCCTAGCTATTTGTGTGTGCCTGGGGTCAGCAGTAGTGCCTGGGTTGTTTTTTTCCTTTTGCCCGTTTTTCTCCAGCCTCTTGCCACAGTGGAATAGGCTTGGATGAGTTGCTAGTCACACTAGTTGTGGATCTAGGGAGAAAGAGCGTGTGGCTATGCTACATGTTGAATCTGCACTTTGTGGATGTGAGCCACACCCCTCAGGAAAGACCTCACCATTGGATCCAGCAGCTGATATATCCACAATCATGTTTCACTGTAGCTTCAAGCTGTGGAGAGGTTAGACTTAGGAGGACTGTGCTGTTGTGTATCGTTGTGATTGCAAATGGGGTGTGCCTGTTTTGTTTTTTTAGTAGTCTCTGATTTTATGAAGAAGAGGGAATGTAGAACATTGCAAGACTTACTTTCTTACTAATGTCTGTTTTCTTGCTCAAATTGAGCGGAATGCAACTTGATGTTTGTATCTATGTTGGGACAATTGTTTCATTCTCGAAACATCTGCATTCTACTGTATGAGTTCTGGTTATTTCTCCAGAGGAAGCTATTGCGTTAGGTATGATTGCAGTGCAACACCCTCTTTTCATGTGTCTGTGTTACCGATGCTTTTTCAATTGCATGATTGAAATATCTGATATCAAGAACAGGAGCAACTTATTCTATGAATGTTATGCTGCATTGTAATTTCTCTGCCCTAATAAACTCAAAAACTTCAGTTTTGTTGCCAGTGTCTGTGGGAAAACAATCTTCCATGCTGAAGAGCAGACTTCAGTAACCTGTTCAGTGACACGTCTGCCCTCTGCAGACTTCAGTAACCTGTTCAGTGACACGTCTGCCCTCTGCAGACTTCAGTAACCTGTTCAGTGACACGTCTGCCCTCTGCAGACTTCAGTAACCTGTTCAGTGACACGTCTGCCCTCTGCAGACTTCAGTAACCTGTTCAGTGGCACGTCTGCCCTCTGCAGACTTCAGTAACCTGTTCAGTGACACGTCTGCCCTCTGCAGACTTCAGTAACCTGTTCAGTGGCACGTCTGCCCTCTGCAGACTTCAGTAACCTGTTCAGTGACCCGTCTGCCCTCTGCAGACTTCAGTAACCTGTTCAGTGATACGTCTGCCCTCTGCAGACTTCAGTAACCTGTTCAGTGACACCTCTGCCCTCTGCAGACTTCAGTAACCTGTTCAGTGACATGTCTGCCCTCTGCAGACTTCAGTAACCTGTTCAGTGACCCGTCTGCCCTCTGCAGACTTCAGTAACCTGTTCAGTGACACGTCTGCCCTCTGCAGACTTCAGTAACCTGTTCAGTGGCATGTCTGCCCTCTGCAGACTTCAGTAACCTGTTCAGTGACATTCTGCCCTCTGCAGACTTCAGTAACCTGTTCAGACCACAAAATCTATAGTTTGTTTCTTACAATCTTACAAATCAGAACATTTTTAGCATGACCAATTGAGTAGCAATTCTATATTGTCAAATATATTGATTATTTCCGTTAAAAAACACACACACACAGTGAAAATGTTATTCACTGCAGAACAATCAACACTAAAACTGTCTACTTTGACTCATTGAGTCATTCATGTTCATTACTTTGCAATCTTTAAAGTGAAGTCCAAAATTTTGATTATCGTTACACCTGAAAATGCAAAACAAGCTAATGTATCACATGCACTATGCAGACAATAAAGTTGAAACATAGTGGAAAAACATGCTTCCAACTTAATCTAAGGTATATTAACAAAATCACTTACCACACATCCTTGAATAGATCAATGTCCAAATATTCTACAAAGCAACCCGGTCTAAATTCCCATGTTTCTTTCCTCAGTGTAAGATTCCACAGACCATGGTCACAGATGAAGATCACACCATGCAAGTCCAATCAATTCGATGAAAGTCACTCAAAAATTAAACCGGAAAGAACTTCTAACACAGCATTGTCACTCACTCAAGAAGAAGAGGATGAAGAATTCTGCATCTAAATGTCAGACTCATTGTCAGAGTCTGCATCACTGTCTGAAAGTTCTGCAAAATTGACTTGTTTGTTTTCAATTCCTGGCATGTTGTGGCAGTTCCGACACTTGCACATGTCAGTGCAGACTAAGCCAACAGCTCTGCAATTGCATCTTGCTGATTCACACGAACTTTTGACACACTTGCACGCCACCGTATGCAAGGAACTATGATAGGTAAACCAGGAATAGGTTTATGGTGTTACGGAACACTGCTTTAACTGTGGTGTTCACATAACTTTGTCAGTGCATTGTACATGCATGCAATTTGCTGAGTGTGTTAGTAGGCATGTGTGCACCTGTGTGTGTGGGACATGGGGGTTGGAGTGGTGGTGTATGTGTGAGTGCATGTGTGCTTCTGTGTACTCTGCATGAATGGGTGTGTGCTGGAGTCTACTGAGGCGTCATTGTCAGACACTGTGTTTTTGGATCCAAGCCGGGTTTTTTTCCGATAACCCCACGTTCAACCTGTTCACTGAACGCGACACTGACAGAACTCGCTTCCCCATCAAGTAATTTTCACTCAGAAGCAAAATCCAAGGCTTTTGCCCGTGTAATATCGGTAAAAGGCTTGATGTAGCCATTGTTTACATTTTGCACATGCACACGCTGCCATGGTGAAAACTCCGCAGTAAATCTGACCTAATTTGTGATTGGGCAAAACTACCACAATGTATCACGGGAAGTAACTCCTGTATAGTTTGGAATTGAAAGGGAGGCAATCCATGCCATACAAATCCGCACTTTTAAAAGTTATTTTTCACTGTTTAAGAGATACGATCGAAGCGGGAACTTTGTTGTTTTCAATCCCCAATACCATGTACTATCATAATATAATATGGGAACATAGTCCATATTTTGGCTGAGCGGACCTGTAGAAGGAGTTGTTATCCGAAGGCACGCCCTGCGGTCTAATTCTAAGCGACTTCTGCATTGCCACGTCGGCATAAACTGGAGGGGACGCCCGCCGCCCCCCCCCCCCCCCCCCCCGACCGACAAGGACTAATCAGTGGTCAGTTCACTACTGCGCATTGGGATGGGAATTTTCCAGTCCTTTCCACAGCATTCTGCTGACTTATTCTGACCCCCGGACCCTCTGCATGATGACAAGGCAAAAATCGCCTCCACCCCCTCTCACAGGCAAAGGGAGAATTCCTGAACGCTCTGCGGGCATCTCACATTACATTCACAACACTAGTTACATAGGTTCAATTTTGGCTGCGAAGTTTCCGGCTGTTTCGAGGGCACCTTACTTGATGATTGTCTTTAAGGGATTTAAAAATATATATATACTAATAGATGGTACCGCTGTAACGATCGCAGAACTGTTTACTTGATCATTTCGTTTCTTTTTTAACCCTAACTCCATGTTAATTGAATGGCCTACAGGAAAATTGACCTAACTTCAACCTAATTTTAATTTTAACCTGACGAATGCCGGCTGTAAATCATGAACGTGGACTACGAAAGTCCACGTTGATGAATTACACCCCACGGGTCTAAGACTACGCTGTCCACGTTCATGAATTACACCCCACGGGTCTAAGACTACGCTGAAAGTCCACGTTCATGAATTACAGACCACTACGGTCACTGTCAGAGCTCCATTGGAGTATCCTCTGCCTCCTCTCCTGGCCACCTGTAAACTGATGCAGACACGTTTGCAGCAAAATCAAAAACCAGGCCGCCAGTGCCAGTATAGCAGCCTCTGCCTCTTCAGTCACTGGCGCAGCAGCTCGCTCGCTGCGAGCATATATATGGTCTTTGCCAGAGATACTATTTTTACCTATGGCTATGAGACTCAAAGCGTTGAACTCGCGATGGCTGGAAATTTCAGACAGTTATCTCATGCAGAGTGAAACTTGTGCAACAAGTTTATTACAAAACTTAACATTTCTCTTTCGGACGACCACAAATCTCGCGATTCTCCCTGAATGGCTAGTCGAGGGCGAGTGAGACGCTCCTACAGCTAGAAAAACGGCCAATCATCTCGCAAGGCGGAACAACATGGCTGCGTCCTGGCGCCAGAGTCGGCGAAGAAGTTGCAGATAGACGAAATAACTGATGATTCAGATATCACATAAGTTTTTCACTTGATAGAACACACCATGGTGTCATAATAAATGGCACAGGAACTTTTTCAATGACAAAAGGCAACCCGTGTTCAACTGTAGATTTTGTCGAAAATGTGAGGCATTATTTCATTTTGATCAATTCAAGGGACATAATTCATGCACACGGTGAAGGGACATACTTTATACAGCGTACGTATACTGAAAGTGATTTTTTAAAAAACAATTTCGGCAGTGTATGTCCAGAAATACCCAATACACCTACTCCTATATATATACAAATGAACACTCGAACAGCAAATACTTCCGTGTACGTACACTTTTCTAT
>JAWQFJ010002118.1:140000-146726 GCA_034096865.1 Theodoxus fluviatilis | reverse complement strand
AAAATTGCTGTTTTGGCCTACCGTCATTTTGATGGTACTCTTTCAATGCCCCCTCTGTCTGGAACTCGCTGCCGGCTGGCCTGCGTGACGCACCCACTTTACCTGTTTTTAAGTCGCAACTGAAGACTCACATGTTTCGACTGGCGTTTGTTTGATCATAGGTTTTTTCTCAAGATCATGTATGGTGTTGTATCCATTCTCAAGTCTGTAAGTTGTATTATGTTTTGTATTATGTTGGTGAGCTTGTTGATGAATGTCTGCGTGTGAATGTGGTTATGTCAGCGCATTGAGTTGTACAGAAGTGCGCTATACAAATGCTATTCATTATTATTATTATTATAACAAAATAAGGTATTCTTTAATTTTGGGAATGAAATCAGTTTCCCTTATGACATAATTTCTCCGTTACGTTTTCATAATACTACAAGAAAGAGTTACTTTTATTAGTGAGCAGGATGCCATACCCATTTCATTGTATTTTTGTCAACCATGTTCAGTGACACCTAAAAGTTGACATTTCATCACTGCTTCATCCATCCATCCATTCTTGTCACAATGTATCATAAGAGTGAAAACCTAGTAAGCAAACTGTGATGTCTAACCATTACCTTGGTGTTCAGGAACTGTTCGCAGTCTATTCTAGATTCATCTGTTTTGACATGCATGAAGAGTATACTGGAAAGTTGCATGAAAGTTGCATGAAAGTTGCATGAAAGATGTATTTTTATGTGAATCAGGAAAACATCTCTGGTAATTTCTGTAGTCTCAGAAACATTTAGCCCTTTTTTCTTTACCAACCTACATTTGAAAAGATTTAGTTTTACACGTGTTGTAGAAATGAGTTTGAAAAACTTGTTTGAAAAAAAAAGCATCCTAAGTGTATATATGTGTTTATTTAAAATTGTAAATAGTATACACATGTAGTTTCAGGCTTTGTCAAGGAGAGAATAGGATTATTTGGAATAAATTGGTTTTAAATAATTTGACTGTTTGTCTTTCTTTGCACCTTACCAAACTCAACAAATTTCTATCAACTGATAGTGCTTTGCAAGAGCAAAGTCCTATGCACTGAAAAACGAAACAACTGTTAAGCACAATAACTTGTCGTTCATTGTGTGCAGGATGCTCAGATTGCTTTTCATTTCTTTTTTTGGTCATCAGATGTTTTCAGGAATGTCAGCATACTCTCGAAGTATGCACTCGGATGAAAGATTATATTCTGCCTCTGCATTCTGGCAATACTTGTCCATCTTCCTCTTATTCTTTTTAACAACACAACACAGCACAGCACAGTACAACACAGCACGGCACAGCACAGTACAACACAACACAGCACAGCACAGTACAACACAGCACGGCACACTACAACACAACACAACACACATAACACAACACAACACAGCACAACAAAACAGTCATCCTATAAGGACATTTAGATGCTGATCATAAAAAGGAACACAATAAAGAGGTATTGTTAACAAATAGTAAATTTATGCTGTCACAGCAACGCTGGATTTGCAAGATGTTTACAGTGTCATCAAACATAAAAATTGTTTAGTTTGTCACCACAGAGCAGCATCTGGTACATGCATCTTGGCAGTCACACCTAGGAACTGTTGCCACAAGTTTTCATGAGGTGTATGAGCTGGCTGCTCATTACGCCATGCCACTTGTTAAGTACGTACTTCAAGGATGTAACACGTTGCACAATGCAAGAAGCAGCAAGGGAGACTTCCTATCAAGATGCTAAAAAGTAAAGGTAATGGTACTTGCTCTTATGTTGTGACTGACCACATTTTTACTCCCATGGTGGATACTCTTATCCAACACCATCACAACTCCCTGGTGAGCGAGCATACATAGAAGTCGTACATTAACACACCAAAGCTTACAAACACAATTTTCTAGCTCAGCCCTCACAAGCATTCTGGTTTACTTCTTGGAAGGGGAAATGCAATGGGAGTTAAGCTCCTACCACAAGGGTGCAACAAGAGAAATTATATTCTCAGACCTTTTGGATGGTCAGCTTTAGGCCGTTTCAATAATCACTGGCTTGATGAGCATACACCCTGCCATGGCAGCCTCAAGCAAGTCCTGCTTCAACAAGAAAACTATATTCATCAGAAGTGAAATGACAGGGATTGAAGATAACCACCACCAAGATTTCTTTTGCGGCAGGACTGAATATATCAAAAACATTACTTTCAACTCTACTCCTGTCCAGTTGTTAAAACTTTATCATCTATGAGTTGATTGGGAAGCAGAATCAGTTAGGATCAGAATGGAGAGAAGGATGGATGGAGTTTTACATCCTACCTGCCTTTGTAGGCTATGTAAGGCCATTACATTCTAGTTCACTAGAGACTTCGCCTACAGGCAAAAGTATCTCTAGCCCAGTTGACATCACGTGATGGAAGGATTTCGTCTTAAATATGCAAATGGAGGTCACATGAGAGGCTTATGGGACCGTTAATGTAGTTCTATTTCCCACAAAACTCTTAACTTACGCTTATTGAGGCAATAAACAAGCGTTTATTTGAAAAAATAAAATGTTTGTGTTGAAATGGAAACAAGTTTTGACATCTGAATGGTTTCTGTAAAAAGTAGAGAAAAAATAGTATTAGAACAAACTATTTTTGGCGCAATGCTGTAATGCAAAGGGTCAAGTCTATTATGCATTCATTGTGAACTGTGCCAGAGTCAATACTGATTCGGGTTCACAGAATGAGGCCATTAAGTACAAAAGTCACTAAAACAGTTGAGAGTAAACAAAACTCAAGTCACAATGTCCCCCATTTATTTGCCTCTTATGAATCACATAGGGAGACGCAATGGATCTATTCTGACCCCCAACCCACAAGGGAGTGAAATGGAGAGAAGCAGACATCGGTGTCAAAGGCCATGATTACTTCCAGCAGGCTTTACTAGGCAAAATTCAATCCAGAGGCACACTGAAACTTCTTAGTGTGCAGCATGTGCCTGTGTGTGTGTTCGTGTGTGCATGCATACGTTTGTGTGTGTGCTCAAGTACGTGTGAATATGTATGTGGTGGTTTTTACCTATAAATGTAGTTGACTATGTACGAGGTGTCCACATCTGTGCACTTGCACACATACGTGTATTACTGTGTTCTAACAGAAATTTATATTACACAGTTGCTAAGTTCTTATTGAATAAGTTATTCATTGATTCTCTGCTTTTCAGTTTCTCTCTCAGTGCAAATTAATTTTTGCTGTTATTTTCAGACAAGGATAAAAAGGAAGCTTCCATTGAAAGTAAAGTATGTACTCGGTGTTGCAGTGGTTCATGCTGCCATTCAAGCCATTAAGATTTGCTGAAGACTAGTTTCTTGCAAGTTCAAGAGTGTGCCACAAGATATGTTATAGTTGTGAACTTGTTTAAGTATTTGATACAGACAAATATAAGAGGCAGCTTCGATTCCATGTGTTCCTTATTCCGAGTTTATTCCCCGCCAGTGGAATGTCTAGTTATTTGTTTGTGTGCCTTATCCCACTTTTGAGCATAAGGTTTCATGGATTGCTTCCCCTTGAAAATGGCATAAAATAGAGTTGCCTCCCCTTGTCTAGGTTTCCATGTGGTGACAAAATGTCTGTAATCTAACTTGCCATGTACACCACCATCCACTGCCATCACTGTCTTGGGCACATAAGATAAATTTTCTCTTTGTGTTTTCTTTGCAAATAAAATACTGTACAATTATGAATTTATCAGTTCTTTTTCGGCAAAGTGGAAAGATTCCAGCTATGTAAAAGAACCTCCATCCTTCTCCTCTTTCTCATCAGTATAAGATGCAGCAGTAGTGACTTTCCTCGAGTATTCACACACACACACAAACACATACATGCACATACACCTATCCATCTTGAATGCATTCATAATTTACTGTTGAGACATTCTGTTCAAATGATATCAAGTGTCATGCATTACTCTGATGCATTTTTACAGGTCATATTGCTACTTTACTACATCAATACAAATGCTTGTAAGATTCCTCTCTGCATGACATGATTTACCATCAGGGATAATTTCAGGCTACACTGCAAATTCCAGAAACACACAGACCCTAAATTTATCTCTGCTGATCCCATTTCTGAGGCAACCACGCACAACCTAAAGTACAGAAAGCTTCCACCAGTTTCTGAAAATGCCAAGATCAGTTATGTAGAAGTTAACCACAGCAGTGAAGATTATCAAGTGAGACATTGGGCAGAGGAGGGAATTCATAGGCACCATGATTTCCGAGGAAGGTTTTGACAGTCTGCAGGTCCACATACCAGGAGCAGCTGCTCAGCCAGTTATTATAGCAACTCAAATTCTTGCCTGTAAAAACCCCTCAGAATGCATCACGCATTAACCGAGAGCATCACTGGTACAAAAGCATTCATTGATAAACAGCAATGCTGCTTGTAGTAACAGTGTGCAGCACACAATTTAATATGACAAAAACTCATAAAAACAAGATTTTTGATGAGGTTTATGATGACTGTGTGCAAACAAAAAGCATAACTATATAATTTAGACAAGTAGAACACATTTTCACTTGTTCCAAGATAGTATCACTTGTGACATTGTGTCACACTGAAACACAAAATAGTCTATTACATAGTGCCAAGTTCAGCAGGTCTCTCAAGATAGGTGGGGAAGAGAAAATAGGTAATGGTTTCACATCCTCATGAAACAGGAGACACATCATGCATAGATCTGTGCTCAGCATCTCTGGGAGGAATTTCTGTCTTCATGCTGCTGCACAGAGGTGTGTCTACAACTGGAGCTGCTCAATGCCCCCTCATCAGCCAGACCCCCTGACTGCTGGGCTTTTGAGGCCTACTCCAGAGGGTGTTGTTTTGTTTTCCCACTTTCAATTTTTCACTTGTGTATCATAGGAGAGCCCACCAAGATGATCTGAGGTGGTGGGCTATTCTGCAACTTGTAATAACAGCCAGCCTTGTTACTTTGGCCTGATGAAGAAGCCTCAGCTTCGAAAGCTTGCCGTAAAGAAATACAGAGCATCGCTGCACGCCCCTGCCAACCCGCTGCCTCTCCATCCTGTAGCGGTGATTACCCGCATCGGCGGCAGTACAACCCCCAAACGGCCCTCTTCAGGGCCAGACTTGCTCATGAAAGAAACAGTCGGTTGCATGTCTTCTACTCTTCTTTTCAGTAACTGTACACCCGACCCCGGCACTTAGATATATCAACTGTAATAAGATCACACAGGTATGAAAGTGTGTTGTCCTTATTCAGGCACTTGTTCAATAGCAGGCACACTTTGAAAGTGATGCACTGCTGAATGAGGATCCAGTTCATGTCTTGTAGCACTGGATACATGTGATATGTCCTCCTCACTCTTTTCTTCAGTCTGGCAGCTGAGTTCTGCATGTGCTGTAATTTGCAGAACATATTTGCTGGAAGGTCATGCAGAAAGAAGCTGCAGTGGCAAAACCAACTGATAGTAACTGTAGAATCTTCCATCAGATACCTACACATTTTAGCCTACCAACAGATAGTAACTGTAGAATCTTCCATCAGATATCTACACATTTTAGCCTACCAACTGATAGTAACTTTAGAATCTTCCATCATATATCTACACATTTTAGCCTACCAACAGACAGTAACTTTAGAATCTTCCATCATATATCTACACATTTTAGCCTACCAACAGATAGTAACTGTAGAATCTTCCATCAGATATCTACACAGTTTTGCCTACTAGCTGAAAGTAACTGTAGAATCTTCAATCAGATATTGTGCCTACACTGCACATACATTATATATCCATATGCAAAGACTGATTCATAGATGGGACATGACTTACAAAATCTATACTGTTGTCAAACATGCCAATTTCTTCTGATAAAACTGTTATGCTTTAAATATATACATTGATATCATATGTGTTATTTGTCTCTGATACCACTTTATAATCAGTCATAATAAAAGCAGGAAAAGCAATCTTAACAGAAACTATGCACAAGATAAAGCAGCTCAAATTTGATTCCTTCATTCTCTGTATACATACATTTTCACAGGACTTCTGTGCAAATACCATTAATAATCATTTTATCATGAATACAAAACACACATCTCCAATTCCTTGCTACACCAAAACCTGCAGACCATCCATACTGAGGTCACCTCCCCAGTTAACAGAACATGCAAAATATACCACAAGTGATAATATATTCCCCTAATCATCGAGTTTTTGCTGAAATCATGGATTTGCTAATGTTTTTCCTGAATCAAGGAATATTGATGATCCCACTATATATACATTCATGAAGACTTTGTGACTAACAAGTCGTAGTCCTCAAAGTCTTTTGTCGTTGTGGAGGATCATGGTTCACAAGTTATTTGTTGTAAATGAGGAAGTCACGAAGATTGTGCCAGATGTTGCTGTCATGGTACAGATACGTCATGGACGACTTCAGCGAGGGCTGTAGAGTATCCTTCTCATACTCAAATAGCCACAGTACTACACCCCACAACACAGCAGCAAAGATTGGGAAGGGGTCTCCCTTTGGCTTGGGGATGTATCCTTTCTTGGCAGCTAGCTTCACGAGTCCATACAAAATCCTGGACAAGAGATATAGGTTGATCTGTTCATTCACCTTGTTGTACCGGCCAAATATCAAGTATCCAGCACAAAATGCAGCAATGAACGAGTGAGGTTGGACTCGCTTTCCCTGGGTCATCTCCAAAAGC
>JAWQFJ010002118.1:10000-135000 GCA_034096865.1 Theodoxus fluviatilis | reverse complement strand
CAGCACAACANNNCCAACCCACCCCAACTCCCCGACCCCCACCCTACCCGGTGTCAACATGTGTCAAACATTTGACTGTCTTTACATACATCTGCTTTCATCATGTTGACATATGTCTATTCCTTCTAGATCTTGCAAGGTTCCTAGCTGAAGCAGTGCACCCCTGTTGGGGAGTGGGCAGTTTCAAGTGTTTTAGGAAATGTGTGATAGAAAATCTTCAGGCAGCCTAGGTCATTTTATGGGAAAGCAGGGTAGAAAATCAATATGTGACATATTACAGAAAGAGGGGATAAAGATTCAGTAAAGTGGGTTCAACAAATTGAAGGTCAGGAGTAAACCATCAATACTGCTTTGTTTGCAAAATATGAGCATTCATATATGTCCCTCATCTGAATTGTCACAGGGTACATTGCTGATTTTCAATTGTAGTCAACATTTAAAACCCAGCCTACTTCCATTTATCGTGGACAGCAGTGATGTAGTAAGGGAGGGGTGGTGATTAGGGGTAGAGAACTATCACATCATGCTCTGTCTTTGAAGCTGAAGATTGATGATGTCATTTATAATGGTAGAGGAATGTCTTGATAAGGGTTATTTGACCAGATGTCGAAAAGTAGACTGTCAACTGCTAAGTTCCAAAGCTTCAAGCATTCCCTTCCAGAGGGTAGCGATACCCATTAGAAGCAATTGAAGTGTTCATACAAGACTATGTGGGATTAGCACTCATTAAGCCCAAAGCTTTTCTCAGACTTGGGAAGTTGAACCTGCCCGCAAAAACTTGCTCATCTCCAAACATTATTAATTGCAATTGATACTATCCTCGGGGGATTATACCTTAGGGGAGATAAGGTGGTCTTTCCTGTTTGTGATTTTGTGCAAGTGTACCTCAGAATCAAATGAAAGAGGGTGACATGATTCAAAATGGTCAACATGGCACCAGATCTTTGATTAGTTTTCCCCATAAAAGTTGTGGTTACAGTAACCGGACTGACCCAAATTTTTTTCTGTGGACCCTAAACTTTCTTTTCAAGTGTGGGAAAAAAATTCACCAATAGTAAAGGAACTGTGTGCTATTCCATCTTTCCTGCCCAATGAGCACGTGAGGGAAACCTTTAAAGTTTAATAAAAGCATTATCAACAGAAGAAAAATTCTGATTCGTGTTCAATCTGACCTCTTCTATTTAGATAAAAAGGAAGATAATTATTAAGCTCAGGTCGATCTATTGACCCTTTTTGACTCACATGCGAAGCAAAAGTGAGTCTATGTACTCACCCGTGTCGTCCGTCCGGGCGTCCTGTCGTCCGTAAAAAAACTTTACGTTGGATTTTTCTCGGAGACTATTAAGTCTATCAACACTCAATTTGGCATGATGGTGTAGGATGACAACGCGTCAAAAAACATACATAGTGACTTGACCTTGCTTCAAGGTCAAGGTCGCAGGGGCCGTAAATGTTGTCTAAAAAAACAGCCATTTTTCACATTTTCCCAATTTTCTCTGAAGTTTTTGAGATTGGATACCTGACCTATATATGGTGTATAGGGCAAAGTAATCCCTATCTTTTGATACCAGTTTGATTGACCTTGCTTCAAGGTCAAGGTCACATGAGCTCTTTAAAGTTGGATTGTATGTACATATTTTGAAGTGACCTTGACCCTGAACTATGGGAGATGACTCCTCCAAACTTCATAACATTGTAGTACACATGTTATACTTTCATACTAGGTCACCCGTGTCATCCGTCCGGGCATCCGGGCGTCCTGTCGTCCGTAAAAAAACTTTACGTTGGATTTTTCTCGGAGACTATTAAGTCTATCAATACCCAATTTGGCATGATGGTGTAGGATGACAAGGTGTAAAAAAACATACATAGTGACTTGACCTTGTGTCAAGGTCAAGGTCGCAGGGGCCGTAAATGTTGTCTAAAAAACAGCCATTTTTCACATCCTCTCAACATGTGAGTCGTGTGGGCTTTGCCCTTGTTGTTGTTGTTGTTGTTGTTGTTTTTCTTTTCCCCCATGTAACCATAACCACTTTTTAAATTTGTTCTTGAAAGACATGAACCCGCAGGCTCCTTCTTACATGGGCCTTCATTATCATCACGTGAGTAGATAAATGTGATTCAAAGCTGCAGTCATTGTCCAACAAGAACTCTCTGGCCTTGCAGGCTCCAAGGTGGGCGTTCCTGCTGTGTGCCTTGGGCCTCTTTGCCTACCAGTCCTTGGATGCCATTGACGGCAAACAGGCAAGGCGCACCAACACCAGTACGCCACTTGGGGAGCTCTTTGACCATGGCTGTGACTCGGTCTCCACTGGTCAGTATTTTGTCTCCCATGTCCACCTGTGCTACTTTCAATCATTTGCAAGTTGTTTTTGCCTGTTCTTTATGCTCACTGACCTACTAGTAAACTCACTGTTCCATCTTTCTTCCCAGAGCACTTGCTGTGGGTTGGGGTAAAAAATAGACCCATGTCTCCCTATGCCATTGGCTAAAGGCAAATAACTAGGGACATTGAGACTTGACATGCTATTACGCTTAGTCTTGTGCAGCTCTAGTGATTTCATAGTCATTGACTTTAAGTTGCCTACAAGGGCTGATACTAGTGATAGGCTGTTAAACTCCATTTTATTGACACCTCCTACAACTGTATGTATTTGCTGTTTATCTCTCTTTTTCTCCATATTTTCATCCATCCACTGTTTCAACAATCATGCACTGTGTGATCCGCAGTTAAGGAATCCCTTGTGTCCATTGATGCTGTTATTGTAAGGTTGAGCAAACGACAGTCCTGATGTATTCAACATTTGCTGCTCAAGAAAAGCCTTCCTAGTCTTTGAGTCTTACAACGTCTTTATTGTTTTTCGATATTTCTCCATTGATCTCTTTTGAGGTAATCTTCTAATTCAACATTTTTATCTTGTTAAATTACGATGTAGCCTTGTATGGCCTACATGGCTGATGGACCCTTGGGCTCCATCCATCCATCTCTAAGCACTTTGTGGGTGACTAGGGAAATCAAGATGTGAATTTTGCTCTGGTGGCTCTTTAGGTTATTCGTGATAGGAGGTCTTACATAGCCCATGAGGGCTGATGGGCAGTGGGACTCAAACGAATCTCATAGATTTCATGTGACTGTTAAGTGAATTGTATTAGAATCCACTGTTGTGAGGTATTTTAATGCATCGATGAAAGTGGGTGTTTATCAACGTTGTGGCCTTATGTAGCCTACAAGGCTGATAGGTACTTAGAATCCATCCATCCATCCACCCACCCATCCACCCACTCACCCACCCATCCACCCACTCACCCACCTACCCACCCATCCATCCATCCATCCATCCACCCATCCACCCATCCACCCATCCACCCACCCACCCATCCATCCATCCATCCATCCATCCATCCATCCATCCATCCATCCATCCATCCATCCATCCATCCATCCATCCATCCATCCATCCCCTGCCTACTGCAAAATTTCTAGTTTGGGCTTACCTGCCTGTGGTTTGACTCTTCCCATTTGGTGGCTTTTCCAGTGTTTGTGTGTCTGGGTCTGACCATCGCTCTGGGCCTGGGCAATGATCCAGGCTGGCTGATATTTGAAAACATGGCTGCAGTCTTCCTGTTCTACCTTGCCCACTGGCAGACCTATGTCTCTGGCACCCTGCGATTCAGCAGGTAAGTGTGTGTATGTGTGAGTGTGTGTATGTGAGTACATGCATGCATGCCTGTGTGCGTGTGTGTGTGCATGCATGTGTGTGTGCATGCATACATGTGTGTGTGTATGTACGCATGCATGCATGCATGTGTATGTGTGCATGCATGCATGTGCATGTGTGTGTGTGTGCATGCATGCACGCATGTGTGTGTGTGTGTGCATGCATGTGTGTGTGTGTGTGTGTGCATTCGTGTGAGTGTCTGTGACTGTGTGTGTGTGTGTGTGTGTGTGTGTGTGTGTGTGTGTGTGCATGTGTGTGTGCATGCATGTGTGTGTGCATGCATACATGTGTGTGTGTGCATGTGTGTGTGTGCATGCACATGTGTGTGCATGCATGCATGCATGTACATGTGTGCAGTGCTTCAGACTGTTTTCAGACTTCATGGGCCCAATGACCCGTGGCCAGGCAAAATGATGGGTCAATTTTGAAAAACATGGGTCATTAACAATCAAACCTTCACTTCAAACAGAATGACCCTCTACCCCACACATGACACCCCTACAGCATCCCGCCCCCCATACACACACAAATGAATAATTAAAAAAGCAAAAAATAAAAAAATAAACAAACACATGTCAAGCTGTGTGTCTTTCAGTTGTTAAATTGTCTCTTTTAACATTTTGTTCTGTTGACACAGAGTCATGATCACTCAAAACCCGCTCTATTCTTTTTTGGTAGCATGATGTTTTGTTTAAACAAACTTGGTTTTAGGGCCTAACACAATGAAATCTAACAGAGATCTGCTTCAACCAGTCAAACACAAAATCACTCCTCTAGCATTCGCTCATTCACCTTCTTTCCGGAAGTTTGACGCATACAACCTTACACTCTCACAGTTCACATTTCCACAACCGATATCATCAAGAGCAAAACGACGCAAAACCCAACACGACAGCGAGCCTGACTATCACTTCAGGTGACACTAGGTTTACGGTACTGAACCCACCCCACCCACCCACCCGTCCCTCTCTTTTTATTCTTCTTCTCCGCTCTAGATCTCTTCCCTCTTTAAACCCGCCCCACCCCTATCCCTCCTTTATCCCTTTTTCCCCCTTCTCCGGTCTAGATCTCTTGCCTCTTTACGGTTTACCCCCTCCCCAGGCCCTCCTCGCGACGAGTTCGCGGCACTTAGCTATTTTTAGAGACGACAGTTTGCTAGATCAGTTCAGTTCAGTTCAGTTCAGTTCTGAACTTGCTAGATCACTGACCCACTAAACGATGGAGGCGGGGGAGGAAAGGGAGGGGGATACACATGCCGCCTTGCCGACATCTAAGAGAAGAGGGAAGGGGGAGAAAGGTTGGAGTGCGGGAGGCAGGAGTTGGAAGGGGCGTGGGGAAAACACGTGCCGGCTGGCTGATCTGGGAGAAGGGAGAGAAAAAACGATCGCTTCAATTTTCAGCTAGTAAGAGATAAAAACTAAACAGTTACCGCTTGCTTTATTCTTGCAAAACATTGAAGACAACGTCAACTGACGTTGGTTTTCTTCAGTTTCTTTTCTAAGCCTTTTCTTCGGTGGCATCTTGATTCCGCACACGTGAGCGAGTCTGTGCAAGGTAAACTGATAGATGTTCGCTGATTGGTTGTCTGCTGGCTGTTAGCCAATCACACAGAGCAATGCATCGATGCTAGGCAAAGCAGCAATTTGGCGTCGGTTTTGGTACTCCGTGGTGTGGCTACATGTGCTTGGTGTGGCTTAGTGGTACAGACAGACCGAGGATTGATACAAGTTGGCGATTTTTATGACGCGCCCGGCTGGCACATACACATTGAAAGTAACGCGCCATTCTGATAAAATATGCGCCAATGGCGCGGGCGCGCCAACAATCTGAAGCACTGGTGTGTGCATGCATGCACGTGTGTGTGCATGCATGTGTGTGTGTGCATTTGTGTGAGTGTCTGTGACTGTGTGTGTGTGTGTGTGCATGCAGGTGCATGTGTGTGTGCATGCATGCATGTGTATGTGTACATGTGTATAATTGGTCTGTGTGAGTGTGTATACATGTGAGTGTGTATACAGTGTGTGTGTGTGTGTGTGTGTGTGTGTGTGTGTGTGTGTGTGTGTGTGTGTGTGTGTGCAGAGACAAGCAAACAGAGAGAGATAAGGGGAAAGGAACACATAAGAAAGCTGCAGACACCAGGGCCCATATCCAGAACGGCAAGTTTTTTTAACCCCGATTTATCTCTAAACTCAGACGATTCCAACTGTCTGTTCCGCTCTCCCTTGGCTGGAAACCAGTATATATAGCATACCTTATCTAACCGATCAAGATAACCCGGGGTTAGGGGATAAATCGAGTGTTAAAAAGATAAATCGCCGTTCTGGATACGGGCCCAGCCTGACAGGACCACATGACAGGGGAACCATGCACTGGAGTTTGTATGTAGTGGAGAAAGAGGGGGGGGGGGGGGGGGGGGGGAAGAGACAGTGCAAAATGTGTGCTTTGAATGTTTTTCTTTGTTTTATAAATATTTTGTTTCCGTGAAATTAATCATTTTCTTTATTATAGCAGTTTTAAAGGCTTTGTGAGTTGTTGAGTGATTTATTGTGTATGTTCAGCATGTTAAACATCGGCTCCTGTCCAGTCAAAATCTGGTGGTAAGGAGATAATTATTCCCAGACACCTAATGACAAAATGGTAATCACCTCAAGTAATTGTTTTTACTCCACTTGCCTTGGAATTGCACTGTTATGTGATGTGATGATATTGAATGTCCACTATTTGCTACTTTCAGCATTGATGTGACCGAGGGTCAGCTAGCAGTCATTGCAATATACATTCTCACTGCTGTTTTTGGCATCGAGTTCTGGAGCTATCAGGTGAGTATTTCTCTCCAACACCACTAAACAGTTTTAATATCATCTCTAGCAGTTGTGATTATTAACCCTTGTCATTTGACACAAAGGACAAGAACAGTTCTGGCCTTCATACAGGATCACAGTTTTGAAAGAGAAAGAAAGCAACAGCAAAAAGTTGAAAATCATACACATCTGTTTGTCAGCTTGAAAAATCCAGTGTTTATAATTTTAGCTTATGTCTGTATATGCATGCATCTTTTTGTATCTCCCTTTTCTCTCTCAACTTTGCTTTCTTTTCCTTGAAAACAGATACCGTTGCTGGGGCTGCCAATGAAAATGATGCCCATTCTGCTGAGCCTGGTAGGGGCGGCACTACAAATCTACACCAACTTCACCATCATCTTTGTAGAAGGTGGCATCGGCAAGAATGGTGCCACAGTCGCTGTGAGTAAACAGGTCTTGACCAGAGGTGGGTTCTTGGATGAGGATGCGTTAGCAAAGTTAGTCAAAGGCAATTCTACTGAGGCATGTTTTGTTCCGAAAGGGGTTAAAACCATTTGTCCTCTCACTCATGGAGAGTGAACATTTCCTCGAGCTAGATAAGACTGCAGAGTCACTTGCCAGATGGGCAAGTAAAAAAATAAAAAATAAAAGAAAGCACTTTGATACTGTTGCCAACTGTCACACATCAGTCACCTGATCAGTCAAGACCAATATTTAGCAAGAATCCTATTGTCCTACCTACTCCATTCTAATTAATATGAATGAAATCTGGTGCCTGTCAGAGGAAGTTTATCTGGTGAGCTACTTCGCAGTTCCGTTTACTTGCTACGGTGGAGCAGGCTAATGGTTTGAACACCTTTAGAGATGAAACATGCCTCAGATGGATTGCCTTTGCCTAACTTTGTTAGCTTATCGTAGTCCTGAGAAACCTGCCTTAGATGTGTTAGAAGTTGGATTTTATTTCTAATTTAAGATGTGCATGCTCATATGCCTAGTCCAAAACATTGTTTCCGTATTTTAGTTAATTCAAATGTGGATTTGTTCTGTCTGCTGTAGTGCTGAAGAGTATTTGTGTTGACCATAGTATAATGCAGTGCAATAGAATACTACATAGCACAATACTATGCTGAACAATGCCATGCAATACAGTGTAAACAGTACAGTGCTTAATAGCACAATGCAGAGAGTGAATAATGCAAAGCAGTACAACAAATGCAAAATGTACAATAATGCTTCATTCCTCTGAAGGACATTGTTCACACTGTTCAACACAGTGAGGTAAGAATAAGAGTACCCCCACCACCCACCCATCACCACCCCCACTGCCCCGCCGCCACCACCCTCGCCCCACCACCCTCGCCCCACCTACCCACCCACAACCACCACCACCACTACCACCACCACCACCCTCTTCACCACCTCCTTTACTACCACCACCATCACCACCCTCACCCCACCCACCCACCCACCTACCTACCTACCTACCCACCACTGCCGCCACCGCCACTGCCACCACCACCACTGCCACCACCACCACTGCCACCACCGCCACCACCCTCTTCACCACCTCCTTTACTACCACCACCATCACCACCCTCACCCCACCCACCCACCTACCTGCTTACCTACCTACCCACCACTGCCACCACCACTGCTGCCACCACCACCACCACCACCACCACCACCACCACCACCACCACCACCACCACCACCACCACCACCACCACCACCCACCCACCAATAGTAAAAATCTGAAGAGCAGTGTGTGTGGTTTCTGTTGTCAGGACACAAGCACCATTTTCCCATTGTTGCCACTGGCACTAGTGCAAGTACTGGAGGTGATGATCAGCCAGAAGTCACCCTCCCACTTGTTTGAGGCCCACCCCTGTCTATACCTCCTGGCCTTCGGCTTCCTGGCTGCCAAAGTCACCAACAGGCTGGTGGTGAGTAAATTGATCCAAAATTTATAGAAGTGTGAGGTGTGTGTGAGGTGGTGTGGTGAGTTGTGTGTGGTGTAGTGAATGTTGAGAACTGTAGTAGTGTGTTGTGATGTGGAGAAATGTTGTAGTTTGATGTGATGTGAAGAAATGTAGCAGTGTGGTGTGATGTGAAGAAATGTTGTAGTTTGATGTGATGTGGAGAAATGTAGCAGTGTGGTGAGATGTGGAGAAATGTTGAAGCTTGGTGAGATGTGGAGAAATGTTGAAGTGGGGTGGCACGTAAAGAAATATGGTAGTGTGGTGAGATGTGGAGAAATGTTGAAGTGTGGTGAGATGTGGAGAAATGTTGAAGTTTGGTGAGATGTGGAGAAATGTTGAAGTTTGGTGTGATGTGGAGAAATGTTGTAGTTTGGTGAGATGTGGAGAAATGTTGAAGTTTGGTGTGATTTGGAGAAATATGGTAGTTTGGTGTGATGTGGAGAAATGTTGTAGTTTGGTGAGATGTGAAGAAATGTTGTAGTTTGGTGAGATGTGGAGAAATGTTGAAGTGGGGTGGCACGTAAAGAAATATGGTAGTGTGGTGAGATGTGGAGAAATGTTGAAGTTTGGTGAGATGTGGAGAAATGTTGAAGTGGGGTGGCACGTAAAGAAATATGGTAGTGTGGTGAGATGTGGAGAAATGTTGAAGTTTGGTGAGATGTGGAGAAATGTTGAAGCTTGGTGAGATGTGGAGAAATGTTGAAGTTTGGTGAGATGTGGAGAAATGTTGTAGTTTGGTGAGATGTGGAGAAATGTTGAAGTGGGGTGGCATGTAAAGAAATATGGTAGTGTGGTGAGATGTGGAGAAATGTTGAAGTTTGGTGAGATGTGGAGAAATGTTGAAGTTTGGTGTGATGTGGAGAAATGTTGTAGTTTGGTGAGATGTGAAGAAATGTTGTAGTTTGGTGAGATGTGGAGAAATGTTGAAGTGGGGTGGCATGTAAAGAAATATGGTAGTGTGGTGAGATGTGGAGAAATGTTGAAGTTTGGTGTGATGTGGAGAAATGTTGAAGCTTGGTGAGATGTGGAGAAATGTTGAAGTTTGGTGAGAGGTGGAGAAATGTTGAAGTTTGGTGAGATGTGGAGAAATGTTGAAGTTTGGTGAGAGGTGGAGAAATGTTGAAGTTTGGTGAGATGTGGAGAAATGTTGAAGTGGGGTGGCATGTAAAGAAATATGGTAGTGTGGTGAGATGTGGAGAAATGTTGAAGTTTGGTGAGATGTGGAGAAATGTTGAAGTTTGGTGTGATGTGGAGAAATGTTGTAGTTTGGTGTGATGTGGAGAAATGTAGCAGTGTGGTGTGATGTGGAGAAATGTTGTAGTTTGGTGTGATGTGGAGAAATGTTGAAGTTTGGTGTGATGTGGAGAAATGTTGTAGTGGGGTGGCACGTAAAGAAATATGGTAGTGTGGTGAGATGTGGAGAAATGTTGAAGTTTGGTGAGATGTGGAGAAATGTTGAAGTTTGGTGAGATGTGGAGAAATGTTGAAGTGGGGTGGCACGTAAAGAAATATGGTAGTTTGGTGAGATGTGGAGAAATGTTGAAGTTTGGTGAGAGGTGGAGAAATGTTGAAGTGTGGTGAGATGTGGAGAAATGTTGAAGTGGGGTGGCACGTAAAGAAATATGGTAGTGTGGTGAGATGTGGAGAAATGTTGAAGTTTGGTGAGATGTGGAGAAATGTTGAAGTTTGGTGTGATGTGGAGAAATGTTGTAGTTTGGTGAGATGTGGAGAAATGTTGAAGTTTGGTGTGATGTGGAGAAATGTTGTAGTTTGGTGAGATGTGGAGAAATGTTGAAGTGGGGTGGCACGTAAAGAAATATGGTAGTGTGGTGAGAGGTGGAGAAATGTTGAAGTTTGGTGAGATGTGGAGAAATGTTGAAGTGGGGTGGCACGTAAAGAAATATGGTAGTTTGGTGAGATGTGGAGAAATGTAGCAGTGTGGTGAGATGTGAAGAAATGTCATAGTGTGGTGAGATGTGGAGAAATGTAGCAGTGTGGTGAGACATGAAGAAATGTTGTAGTGTGATGTGATGTGAAGAAATGTTATAGTGTGGTGTGATGTGAAGAAATGTTGTAGTGTGATGTGATGTGAAGAAATGTTATAGTGTGGTGTGATGTGAAGAAATGTTGTAGTGTGATGTGATGTGAAGAAATGTCATAGTGTGGTGTGATGTGAAGAAATGTTATAGTGTGGTGTGATGTGAAGAAATGTTATAGTGTGGTGTGATGTGAAGAAATGTTATAGTGTGGTGTGATGTAAAGAAATGTTATAGTGTGGTGTGATGTGAAGAAATGTTATGGTGTGGTGAGATATGATGATAAGATGTAGTGTGTGATATTTTGATTTTTGATGTAATGTGGTACGGTGTGTATTTTGTGATGTATGCAGACAAGATGTGGTGCGATGCAGTGGGATGTGGTTTCTGTAGCGAGATGTGTGATGATATAAGGTGTGGTTGGTATGTGTTTCGTAATTTTGGTGTTGTATTTGTGATGTGTAGTGTGAAAAGTGATCAGGTGTATCATGGTGAAATGTGTACAATATGGTGAGATGTGTTGGTGTGTTATGCTGAATTCTGATGTCTTCTATTGATGCCATGCAGAATGATGAATATCATATTGCATTGCTTTTGTCATGGTTTCATGTTTCAAATAATAGTCAAATTATGATGTGTGTCATAAAGAGTGTAATATTTTTTCATAGACATTCTTCTAAGCCCTTGTTTAAATACCAGTGTCATGCAGCTAAATAGTGATCTAATATACCTAAAAATGTCACAGATGTGGAGGGTTTAGATTAAGCTTTTTGAAAACTAAGAGTTTTGCAGAGTTAATTGATGCTAGAATTGGTCTTTAGATTTCAACTTCCTTGAAAGAAAAAGAAAGCTTGCTTGGTTTTGGAGAAATGTTTTTGGGAGTTGAGCCAATAATATTCATTGTGTGATGTTCAGCTTTGAGTCTCTTTGATGTGTCTTTTCTAGTGGATGCAATTATTTCTTTAACTCAGGTGACTTTACTTTGACTATGGACAGAAATGATATGAATAGTTTGTAAAAGGAATTTTCTTAATGGGTATTGGTGTCTGTTTGGTTGTTATGGGAATATTTAGATTTTTTAACCCATGTTGATAAAGTTAAGCTGCACTGCTAATTTCTGTCAAATCATTTTTACAGTATTGTATTGAGGTGAGCTGAGGCTAACATAAAATGCATCCATCCCAAAATTACTGGAAGTTCAAAAACTGACATTTTAAAACTCCCATGCTTTCCCCTTTAGACAAAAGGAATTCATTCTCAAAAGACATCTGGTACACTGGATGTCACTTATTCACCAAGTGTTGCACAGTCACTGTGGGTATCGCTGGCTGCACTGGAGTGACAGTTGAGCTGGCCTCCAAGAAGCTTTATCAGCTGTATCAGTAACTGGAAGTGTGTCTTTCTTATCTGCCTTTGGTTCACTGAAAGGGAGGGTAGATATGTTGTCAGTACATGTATGAAGTATTCATGCACTTGTATCACTGGCCTGTCTAGATATGAAAGGCTTGACATGAAAGTGGGCTTGATTCCAGCTTGGGATGCTTACCTCATCATTTTCCCTTGGTGTGTGTTTCAACAAATACATAATAAAAGGAAAGAAAAAATTAATCTCTTATAATTTGGCAACAATGCAAGAATGGGTGACTGCTCACTTTGCCAATGGAATTGTGAGGTTTTTTGATGATCAGCATAGCCAGAGTCAGACATCTTGATGGTCACCTTGCCAGGTAGCTGTCATTGGCAGTGACTAAATTGTCTATCTACAATGAGATTTGCATTTCAGCTACATTATGTACATGTACTAGAGTTGACTTTCACCATGCTTAAATGTCTTTGTATGATCCTAAACATGTATTTGCAGTAAACAAGCAACCTGATGATGATGGTAGTGGAGAGAAGGGGGAGCAGGAGATCATTGTTGTTGTCGTCCTCCTCTTCGTCCTCCTCCTTCTACTCCTCCTCAGCCTCCTCCTCCATATTTCCTTGAGCTTTTCCTCCTCCTGCTCCTCCTCCTCCCCCTTCTCCTCTTGCTTTTCCTCCCCCTCCTCCTCCTCCTCTTGCTTTTCCTCCTCCTGTTCTTGCTTTTCCTCCTCCTCCTCCTTGCTTTTCCTCCTTTTGCTGCTCCTCCTCCTGCTCCTGCTGCTGCTCCTCCTCCTGCTGCTGCTCCTTCTCCTCCTGCTGCTCCTCCTCCTCCTCCTGCTGCTGCTCCTCCTTCTGTTGCTCCTCCTCCTTCTGTTGCTCCTCCTCCTTCTGTTGCTCCTCCTCCTGCTCCTGCTGCTCCTCCTCCTCCTGCTGCTCCTTCTCCTCCTGCTGCTCCTCCTCCTCCTGCTGCTGCTCCTCCTTCTGTCGCTCCTCCTCCTTCTGCTGCTGCTGCTCCTCCTCCTCCCCCTCCTCCTTTTCCCCCTCCTCCTCCTCCCCCTCCTCCTCCTCCCCCTCCTCCCCCTCCTTTTCCTCCTCCTCCCCCTCCTTCTCCTCCTCCTCTTTCCCCCCCCCCCCCCCCCCCACCCCCTCCTCCTTCTCCCCCACCTCTTCCTCTTCCTTCCCCACCTCTGCCTCTTCCTCCCCCACCTCCTCCTCCTCCCTTCCCTCCACCTCCCTCCTTCCCCCTTCCAACCCCCCCTCCCCCTCATCCACCCCTTCCAACCCCCCCTCCCCCTCATCCACCCCTTCCAACCCCCCCTCCCCCTCATCCACCCCCTCCCTCTCCTCCACCCCCTCCCTCTCCTCCACCCCCTCCCTCTCCTCCACCCTCTCCTCCACCCCTCTCCCTCTCCTCCACCCCCTCCCTCTCCTCCACCCCTCATCCACCCCCTCCCCCTCATCCACCCCCTCCCTCTCATCCACCTCATCCACCCTCTCCCTCTCATCCACCCCCTCTCTCTCATCCACCCCATTCTTCTCCTCCACCTCCTCCCTCTCCTCCACCCCATCCCTGTCCTCCCCCCCCAAATCATCATCGTCATCATCATCATTGTCCTTGTCAAATTATTACTGCTGCACATTTGTCAGTCAAGCTCTTGTCATCTTTGTAGTCCCAGGAGAATGTCTACTGAACCTTGATTTGAAGGTGTACATTTGGCAGATGTGTTTGCAATTATTTTATCTTGGTGTCTGTCACTTCTTTAATCATAGTGGATTACCTGAGTGCTCATATAACAGGGAAGATGGAACATTTCACAATTCCTAATCACCATCAATTCATTCCTTTTATTTTCTTTTTTGTTTGTTTGTTTGTTTGTAGCTTGATTGAAAAAAGGTTAAGGGTCAGCATTAAGAAAATAGGGTCCGCTGGATTACTGTAACAAGAACTACTATTTTGGGGAGGGCTGTGGTCCATAGGCAGGGGTCTTGTTTTGAACTGTGGACTTTGACTTGTGTGTGCCAGGTTGCCCACATGACCAAGAGTGGACTTTGACTTGTGTGTGCCAGGTTGCCCACATGACCAAGAGTGGACTTTGACTTGTGTGTGCCAGGTTGCCCACATGACCAAGAGTGGATTTTGACTTGTGTGTGCCAGGTTGCCCACATGACCAAGAGTGGACATTGACTTGTGTGTGCCAGGTTGCCCACATGACCAAGAGTGGATTTTGACTTGTGTGTGCCAGGTTGCCCACATGACCAAGAGTGGACTTTGACTTGTGTGTGCCAGGTTGCCCACATGACCAAGAGTGGATTTTGACTTGTGTGTGCCAGGTTGCCCACATGACCAAGAGTGGACTTTGACTTGTGTGTGCCAGGTTGCCCACATGACCAAGAGTGGACTTTGACTTGTGTGTGCCAGGTTGCCCACATGACCAAGAGTGAGATGGACCTGTGGGACCCCGGACTTTTGGGCCCCCTGTCTCTCTTCCTCAACCAGTACTTCAACTGCATCATCAATGAATACTTTCTACTCTGGCTCTGCTTTGTAAGTTGCTCTGCATCTTTACAAAACTTGGTATACTTTATTTGCTGTTCTACTTCGGGGATATATGTACATGGGAGGAGTTGCATAGATGAGAGGAAGGCAAGATCCTGCAAGGAATAGACCAGTGTCAGCATGTGTCTACTTGGTGAAAGCAGATGTAAAGATACATGCTGCTTGGGACTGGCTGTGCAGGTACTGCTTGAGCAGGCCCCGAAAACGCAAAGACCACAGCATGCTAGCTGATGAGGGAGGTATGCCATTCTTGACACATGTTGACATCGGCTTATGCCTAGCACTAGCAGGATCCTAGCAAAAGCAACATGCCCCTGATTTGTACAGGTGAATAGTTTGGGAAATGAAAACATGACTTGCTCGTGCTCCAACAAATTCTAATCAGTGGTCTTACATAGCCTACTAAGCCTGATAAGCATGGTCAGTGGTCTTACATAGCGTACTAAGCCTGATAAAAGTGGTCAGTGGTCTTACATAGCCTACTAAGCCTGATAAACGTGGTCAGTGGTCTTACATAGCCTACTAAGCCTGATAAAAGTGGTCAGTGGTCTTACATAGCCTACTAAGCCTGATAAGCATGGTCAGTGGTCTTACATAGCCTACTAAGCCTGATAAAAGTGGCCAGTGGTCTTACATAGCCTAGTAAGCCTGATAAAAGTGGTCAGTGATCTTACATAGCCTACTAAGCCTGATAAAAGTGGCCAGTGGTCTTACATAGCCTACTAAGCCTGATAAGCATGGCCAGTGGTCTTACATAGCCTTCTAAGCCTGATAAGCATGGTCAGTGGTCTTACATAGCCTACTAAGCCTGATAAAAGTGGTCAGTGGTCTTACATAGCCTACTAAGCCTGATAAAAGTGGTCAGTGGTCTTACATAGCCTACTAAGCCTGATAAAAGTGGTCAGTGGTCTTACATAGCCTACTAAGCCTGATAAAAGTGGTCAGTGGTCTTACATAGCCTACTAAGACTGATAAGCGTGGTCAGTGGTCTTACATAGCCTACTAAGCCTGATAAAAGTGGTCAGTGGTCTTACATAGCCTACTAAGCCTGATAAAAGTGGTCAGTGGTCTTACATAGCCTACTAAGCCTGATAAGCATGGCCAGTGGTCTTACATAGCCTACTAAGCCTGATAAAAGTGGTCAGTGGTCTTACATAGCCTACTAAGCCTGATAAAAGTGGTCAGTGGTCTTACATAGCCTACTAAGCCTGCTAAACGTGGTCAGTGGTCTTACATAGCTTACTAAGCCTGATAAGCGTGGTCAGTGATCTTACATAGCCTACTAATCCTGATAAACGTGGTCAGTGGTCTTACATAGCTTACTAAGCCTGATAAGCGTGGTCAGTGATCTTACATAGCCTACTAAGCCTGATAAAAGTGGTCAGTGGTCTTACATAGCCTACTAAGCCTGATAAACGTGGTCAGTGGTCTTACATAGCTTACTAAGCCTGATAAGCGTGGTCAGTGATCTTACATAGCCTACTAATCCTGATAAACGTGGTCAGTGGTCTTACATAGCCTACTAATCCTGATAAACGTGGTCAGTGGTCTTACATAGCCTACTAAGCCTGATAAAAGTGGTCAGTGGTCTTACATAGCCTACTAAGCCTGATAAAAGTGGTCAGTGATCTTACATAGCCTACTAAGCCTGATAAAAGTGGTCAGTGGTCTTACATAGCCTACTAAGCCTGATAAGCATGGCCAGTGGTCTTACATAGCCTACTAAGCCTGATAAAAGTGGTCAATGATCTTACATAGCCTACTAAGCCTGATAAGCATGGTCAGTGATCTTGCATAGCCTACTAAGCCTGATAAAAGTGGTCAGTGATCTTACATAGCCTACTAAGCCTGATAAAAGTGGTCAGTGATCTTACATAGCCTACTAAGCCTGATAAGCATGGTCAGTGATCTTACATAGCCTACTAAGCCTGATAAAAGTGGTCAGTGATCTTACATAGCCTACTAAGCCTGATAAGCATGGTCAGTGATCTTACATAGCCTACTAAGCCTGATAAAAGTGGTCAGTGGTCTTACATAGCCTACTAAGCCTGATAAACGTGGTCAGTGGTCTTACATAGCCTACTAAGCCTGATAAGCATGGTCAGTGATCTTACATAGCCTACTAAGCCTGATAAGCATGGTCAGTGATCTTACATAGCCTACTAAGCCTGATAAAAGTGGTCAGTGGTCTTACATAGCCTACTAAGCCTGATAAACGTGGTCAGTGGTCTTACATAGCCTACTAAGCCTGATAAGCATGGTCAGTGATCTTACATAGCCTACTAAGCCTGATAAACGTGGTCAGTGATCTTACATAGCCTACTAAGCCTGATAAACGTGGTCAGTGGTCTTACATAGCCTACTAAGCCTGATAAACGTGGTCAGTGGTCTTACATAGCCTACTAAGCCTGATAAAAGTGGTCAGTGATCTTACATAGCCTACTAAGCCTGATAAAAGTGGTCAGTGATCTTACATAGCCTACTAAGCCTGATAAAAGTGGTCAGTGATCTTACATAGCCTACTAAGCCTGATAAAAGTGGTCAGTGATCCTACATAGCCTACTAAGCCTGATAAAAGTGGTCAGTGATCTTACATAGCCTACTAAGCCTGATAAGCATGGTCAGTGATCTTACATAGCCTACTAAGCCTGATAAGCATGGTCAGTGATCTTACATAGCCTACTAAGCCTGATAAAAGTGGTCAGTGGTCTTACATAGCCTACTAAGCCTGATAAAAGTGGTCAGTGGTCTTACATAGCTTACTAAGCCTGATAAAAGTTATCAGTGATCTTACATAGCTTACTAAGCCTGATAAAAGTGGCCAGTGGTCTTACATAGCTTACTAAGCCTGATAAAAGTGGTCAGTGATCTTACATAGCCTACTAAGCCTGATAAACGTGGCCAGTGGTCTTACATAGCCTACTAAGCCTGATAAGCATGGTCAGTGGTCTTACATAGCAACTAAGCCTGATAAACGTGGTCAGTGGTCTTACATAGCCTACTAAGCCTGATAAAAGTGGTCAGTGGTCTTACATAGCCTACTAAGCCTGATAAAAGTGGTCAGTGGTCTTACATAGCCTACTAAGCCTGATAAACGTGGCCAGTGGTCTTACAAAGCCTACTAAGCCTGATAAACGTGGCCAGTGGTCTTACATAGCCTACTAAGCCTGATAAGCATGGTCAGTGGTCTTACATAGCCTACTAAGCCTGATAAAAGTGGTCAGTGGTCTTACATAGCCTACTAAGCCTGATAAACGTGGCCAGTGGTATTACATAGCCTACTAAGCCTGATAAAAGTGGTCAGTGGTCTTGCATAGCCTACTAAGCCTGATAAGCGTGGTCAGTGATCTTACATAGCCTACTAAGCCTGATAAAAGTGGTCAGTGGTCTTGCATAGCCTACTAAGCCTGATAAGCGTGGTCAGTGGTCTTACATAGCCTACTAAGCCTGATAAGCATGGTCAGTGGTCTTAGCCTACTAAGCCTGATAAACGTGGTCAGTGGTCTTACATAGCCTACTAAGCCTGATAAACGTGGTCAGTGGTCTTACATAGCCTACTAAGCCTGATAAAAGTGGTCAGTGATCTTACATAGCCTACTAAGCCTGATAAGCATGGTCAGTGATCTTACATAGCCTACTAAGCCTGATAAGCATGGCCAGTGGTCTTACATAGCCTACTAAGCCTGCTAAAAGTGGTCAGTGGTCTTACATAGCCTACTAAGCCTGATAAACGTGGTCAGTGGTCTTACATAGCTTACTAAGCCTGATAAAAGTGGCCAGTGGTCTTACATAGCCTACTAAGCCTGATAAACGTGGTCAGTGGTCTTACATAGCCTACTAAGCCTGATAAAAGTGGTCAGTGGTCTTACATAGCCTACTAAGCCTGATAAGCATGGTCAGTGGTCTTACATAGCCTACTAAGCCTGATAAAAGTGATCAGTGGTCTTAGATAGCCTACTAAGCCTGATAAACGTGGTCAGTGGTCTTACATAGCCTACTAAGCCTGATAAAAGTGGTCAGTGGTCTTACATAGCCTACTAAGCCTGATAAGCATGGTCAGTGGTCTTAGATAGCCTACTAAGCCTGATAAACGTGGTCAGTGGTCTTACATAGCCTACTAAGCCTGATAAACGTGGTCAGTGGTCTTACATAGCCTACTAAGCCTGATAAGCATGGTCAGTGGTCTTAGATAGCCTACTAAGCCTGATAAACGTGGTCAGTGGTCTTACATAGCCTACTAAGCCTGATAAAAGTGGTCAGTGGTCTTAGATAGCCTACTAAGCCTGATAAACGTGGTCAGTGGTCTTACATAGCCTACTAAGCCTGATAAGCATGGTCAGTGGTCTTACATAGCCTACTAAGCCTGATAAAAGTGGTCAGTGGTCTTACATAGCCTACTAAGCCTGATAAGCATGGTCAGTGGTCTTAGATAGCCTACTAAGCCTGATAAACGTGGTCAGTGGTCTTACATAGCCTACTAAGCCTGATAAAAGTGGTCAGTGATCTTACATAGCCTAGTAAGCCTGATAAGCATGGTCAGTGGTCTTACATAGCCTACTAAGCCTGATAAACGTGGTCAGTGGTCTTACATAGCCTACTAAGCCTGATAAAAGTGGTCAGTGGTCTTACATAGCCTACTAAGCCTGATAAACGTGGTCAGTGGTCTTACATAGCCTACTAAGCCTGATAAGCGTGGTCAGTGGTCTTACATAGCCTACTAAGCCTGATAAAAGTGGCCAGTGGTCTTACATAGCCTAATAAGCCTGATAAACATGATCAGTGGTCTTACATAGCCTACTAAGCCTGATAAAAGTGGTCAGTGGTCTTACATAGCCTACTAAGCCTGATAAGCGTGGTCAGTGGTCTTACATAGCCTACTAAGCCTGATAAGCATGGTCAGTGGTCTTACATAGCCTACTAAGCCTGATAAAAGTGGTCAGTGGTCTTACATAGCCTACTAAGCCTGATAAGCATGGCCAGTGGTATTACATAGCCTACTAAGCCTGATAAAAGTGGTCAGTGGTCTTACATAGCCTACTAAGCCTGATAAGCATGGTCAGTGGTCTTACATAGCCTACTAAGCCTGCTAAACGTGGTCAGTGGTCTTACATAGCCTACTAAGCCTGATAAGCATGGTCAGTGATCTTACATAGCCTACTAAGCCTGATAAAAGTGGTCAGTGGTCTTACATAGCCTACTAAGCCTGATAAACGTGGTCAGTGGTCTTACATAGCCTACTAAGCCTGATAAGCATGGTCAGTGATCTTACATAGCCTACTAAGCCTGATAAAAGTGGTCAGTGGTCTTACATAGCCTACTAAGCCTGATAAAAGTGATCAGTGGTCTTACATAGCCTACTAAGCCTGATAAAAGTGATCAGTGGTCTTACATAGCCTACTAAGCCTCATAAGCCACAAAACTTCATTCATCTTAATCCTCCAAGTGGGGAGTGAATTACTGAGTAGTGTTTTAGTCTAACTAGAAAATCAGATCTCATGTAGATTTATTGCTGATTTGCTGTAATGGGGCAATAAAATAAAAAAAGAAGTAACAAGTCAGCCCAAGGAGTGATGAAGTATTTTAATGTCACTCACAATCTGCATTTTCCTTATGAGTTGATAATTTCTTTTGCTGCTTTTGTCATCTGTGGGTAAACACTCTGTTTTAGGGCCATGTGTGACAGTGTGCTATCTTTTCCATTTCAGATATACTGCGTCTATGATATAAGCAAATATTCTCTCCTAGTGTGCCAAGACATCTGCAGCTATCTAAACATTTACTGTTTCACCATCACCTCAAGGCCACCAGCTCGATCAGTCACAGGAAACACCACCAATGGCCAGTCCAACAAGATGAGATGAAGTTTCTCCAGCTTCTTCCATAGAATCATGGCACAATATTACAAGTGTGTGTGCGGTTATGCAAATAGGTCATTTTTGTTGCTGTTGAGTCTCGTTTCCAAGGGTGTCAAGTCTTCGTTGATGTGACGTGTCACTGCCCTGGGAGAAAAATGAGCGTGTTTGACAGTTCAGTCTCACAGTTTGTTCCTCTCTTGTTTTATGATGTGAGAAAACAATTTGAACCACATTGCCCTGTATTTTAGTTTTCCTTCATTCTGCAGCACGTAGCAATGGGGACAGGTAAACTAAGTGTGTTGTTTGAAAGCGAAGAGTTGTTTGAAAGCGAAGAGTTGTTTGAAAGCGAAGAGTTGTTTGAAAGCGAAGAGTAGGAGTGACTTGCCTTCTTGTTTGGGTGTAGAATCCAGGCTGAGATGACTGAGTCTGTTGAATTTGAATGATCAGATTATTTGTACACTACAGAAATTCTTGTGGTTTTGAGAATCGCAGGAGAAATGACTTAATGATGATTAGTGTTTGTGGCTGTTTTAAATGACCCTTTTTTAAATTTACAATGCAGGGAATCCATCACTTCATGTTCCCCAGAAAGTTCTTAAGTGATATGATGTCACTTTCAGCCTGGCTAAATGAAAGTTGCTGACTTTTGAAGTAGAGCAGTAGAAAGAAATAAAAGTGGAAGTAGTGCATGTTAGGAAAAGGATTTTAGTTTAGTTTTCCTCAGCGTAAGTAAGTGTCTTCGTTAATCAGGGTACCAAACCTTCAACTGACTGATTGGAGAAAAACCAGTAGTATACTTTATTTTCAAATGTAGAAAATTCATTCTGAATCATGTGTGTATTTGGGGTTTCTTTGCAATATTTTTTACTGTTTTCATTGTTTTATTTATTCCACGAAATCTCATGGATATAATCATGTTGGTACATCTTTTGCTGAAATCAACCAATAGAACAGTTTTTTTTAATTGATCTCAAATTCACGTTTTTTATGTGAATCCTTCAGAAGTTCATTGGCTTTTTTTGTTTTCTTGATTTAAAAAAAAGTGCTGCCATGCATTCCAAACCATAGGGAGACAAATTAAGTTAAATTTGACAGAAATCTCCCTCGCATTAGAGGTGTAGAAGGGGAAATGTAATTCAAGACAATGATGTTGCTTGCCTGCTGAATGGGATGTAAACTAAGTCACCAATTTGAGCCTTCCTCATGCAAATAGGTCAGTGAATGCAGATGAATGCCAATTGACCACTACAGCAGACCGTCTCGGTGTATGCAAAAAAGGTTGCATTTGCATGAGCATGTGTCGCTACAGCTAGAATGAAAAAGTGCATGTGCTTGGCATATTGTAAATCTCTGTTGAAATCCTTTCTTCACAGATTGAAATGCAACTTTCCCTGGCATCTTGAAGTATGAGATGTTTTGAGATAGACAAGGAATATTCAAAATTAACTCTAAAGCAGTTATGTGTTGAGGCAAACCAAAATGGTCAAGTTCTCGAGAGGAAAAATTTAGTCAACTAGAAGGTATAACTTGAGCAGGAAATGAAAGAATTTAGCTCCAGGGCATTATAAAACTTTAGTTCATTGTTAAGTGTGCTTATCTATTAATGATATATGCACTGAATATTTTGAAATGTTGAAAAAAAGTATGATGCACCTATACAGAATTAGGTGAAGGAATGCTTAAAGGTTGTCTTCCTGTAGAGGATTTTGTTCTTGTCTGGAATAATGTTTCCTTGCAGCACTTTGCCATAAATCAGTCAGAAATACATGTGTCAAAAGTGGCAGAGCTAGGCAATAAATAGAGCAAAAATAGTGAAACAGACATTTTGGGTTGTCAGCACCATAAGTGAAGCCAGTGGTCATTCATCTGGAAATTGACTTTTCTACATTTTGTTCATTGACTTGTTGGTGGATTTATAGCAGATGTGTTGATACTGGGTGTGGATTGCAAGAAACAGATTATACCCTGTCTTTCCTAATGTTTAATTTCCCACTCAAGGAATCTGTCTCGCCATTTTCTGCACTCCGTCAGTGGTTTAGATAATGCTTGTTCTTCCTTTGGTTTGCATGTGGTGTTCTCTCACTAAAACTGTCTTCAGTATACAGTTATTTGCGATGATAAAGTGGTGAAATGAAACAGAAACTAATAAACAATGCAATCTTTGTCCTCCTCTATTTTAGTGACTGAAGGCAAATGAACAAGAGACTGCTGCATAATACAATATCTGTTTGAAAACTCTTGAGAAGAAGCATAGTTGAATGAAATATTGCCATATTAGTTGATGGAGCCCAGAAGCGATGAAGTGAGAAGTGATGTCTGCCAATCCAGACACTGGAACAAGATGCCCTTGAAAGAAGGCCACTGGAGCAAGTGGATGTTTGTGATGAAAAGTTTATGAAAAACTGCTACAGATAAATAATGGTTTGTTCAGCTCTGTTATGACCCACAACCAAATCCTGATTTGCTGTTGCCATAATGTCCAGATATCGGGAGCCTTCAGAGGCAGTGGTGACATACTGTTGAACTGATTTACTGCCCAGGGCTTGAGGTGTATGTATGCTACTGCAGGCAGGGCCTAACTAAAGGCTGGAGATGGTGATGTCTGTTGGATGAGAACAAACTAACCTCTGCCCGGCAGAGCCTGTCCCAGGGATATAACTGTGTGTGTGAGATGTGCGGTTTGAATGTCTGTGGCAGGTGAATTTTTGCATTTGCTCTAAACTTTCCATCTATACACTGAGTCACTCGTGCTGTCCAATGGGAAATTGTGCGTAGTTTTTGAATTTGTTTGAACTTTTTACTGTTTGAGAATGGACGTTTGCCATTGCATTTTTATGTAGTTTCTCTTGGTTTACTTTGCACTGCATGATGAAATATTTCACATGAACTGTGATTGTTAATCAGACACCAGTTCTCCACATATTAAATATTCCTGCACTTTAACACGGTATACAGTTCTTCTTTTTTCACATTTTGGAGTTGAAAATTTTAATTTTAATTTGTACATTAACACACTGCACCAGGACAGTATTACATCCTGAGGGTATGAAAGTGAATACCTCATGCTGAAAGATTTTGGAGAGAAATAAAAGTCTATCCATCTGTCTTGCAAAACAAAAAAATCTTGTACACCCTTTATTGAAGACTTCATGCTCACTCCTTCAACCAGGAATCAGTCAAGTGCCCAAGGGCATCTCCTGTGACAATGCTAAAGGCAGCAGCCGGCTTTCATTGGATGGTGACTGGTGAGAACCAATGCAGCATTACCTCGCTTTAATTTGACTGGATGAGAAGCAAGATGACAAACTGTCGAGTTCAAGCCACAACTGTGTAACACCTTGAAAGAAAAGGAATGCCTTGAAGAGAACGCTGTAGACTGTAGAGTTGGCTGGAAGCTGTTCCATTGCAGCAGGGTTTATAAGGAGCTTGATCATTTGATGCAGTGGAAATGAAACGTCTGGATTCAGTTTGCCCCTTTGGGGTTGGATTGGAAGTGTGTAGAATTTGTGGCTGATGTGTCCTCTGGTCTGCTTCATGTGCAGTGGGTGGTTACAGTGGGAAGGATTGATGCTCATACTTAATTGCTGCAGTGACTTGTTCTTGAAATCTTGGTGTCCAGCATAGCTTTATGAAGTCGGTTGTTCTTGGTGAGGTTTTATTTTCCCACCTCTTCCAAAGAAATTGTTTCTTCTTTAATTTGACATGAACATGATTCATCTATTTTCTTTTCATAGTTCATCACGTGTCCATGACTTGCATTCTTGCTCTCCATTCTCATGCAATCATCACAAATTCAAAGATGAATTGTCACTGATGACATATCGGTTTATCTTTGCATGTACTCAGGAAGTTTTACGTAGGGAGTAGCCTTCGAAAAGTGTTTTTTGTCTCTTCTGTGGTACAGAAAAAATGGTCGGATTAGTCATAGAGAAACCTTTCCGAAGTAGTTGATGACGTGAGTTCACAACAGTGCCAAACAATTTCACTCCTGTAATTTGGGTAGGAGTAGGATACATACAGTTAGGTGCATGACTGATTGCTTAGCAGATTGTTTAATTCAGTGGATTTTATGTTTCACAATATCCAAGTTGAGTTAATGCTATGGTCTTGTAAAGGCTTGGGTTTGGCAGTGCTACAAATGTCATGCAACCGCTTTCAGGTTAGGGCATTGAAGTGCAAATGTGATTGCCCGTGAATTTGCTACCAGCAGGTCAAAGATGAAAGTTTCATCCCCACTTTTGATGGCAGCTTCCTTTGTAGCAGTTCAGTATGTCCAAACTCCAACCAGGTTGACTGTTGGTGCTCTAGGGAGTCAAGTCTGCTGTTGCTGTGCAGAATGAAAGCATTTCTAGTGTCCTGACTGTGGATGTTGCACTGAAGCAGTCCCAGTATTTTCAACTGGGGAGCAGGCCAAGGAAACAACGACTCCCTCCAAAGCTAAACATTGCAGACAGCAATATGCTTGGACCAGACTGAGGTCGCTGGTTTTATGATCAAAGAAAATGGGCATGGATAGCCTGCCAGAAATGGTCCTTATATATCAGGCTTTTGGGACCTTGCATATCTGTTATTTCTTACTAAATTATAACTTGCTTTACATATCAGAGTCCATTTCAACTTTAAATTCTTTTGCTATGATGTTATAACATTAGAATTAATAATCCAGTGTTATGACTATTGTAACCAGTGCCCTTTCAGAAGCAGAAGACTGCTTTGGTTTAGCATCCCTAGTGTAATGCTTGTTTTCATTTGTTTTCAACCAGAGAAGTCCATGGGCTCAAAGCTGTATATAGACTTTACTTTGGCATCCGTGTTGTAGTTCTTTGATCCATGATGCCCCCTATGTGGCATTAAACAAGGAATGCGGTTTTAGGAGCGCTTGAATTGCTCTGCGCTTGCTTGAATGTACGAATCTGCACTGGTATGGGTATTTTGTAGAAGTGCTTCTGCTTGATATTGTCGTTGAAAATATTTTACTATATTTGCAGCATTGTTGCTGACTTTAGCATTTATGTGGTGGATGGGTTTGGTTGAGTATTTGCACCCTTTATTCTCTTAAAGAAGTGAAAGCTTTGAAATACATTTTTCCCTCACTGCAAGCAAGCAACATGCAGGGGCCAAGGCAGGGGAAAAAAGCGTGTCGTAAATCTTTGATACATACTAGAGCTACTAATATGGATTGCTTAGTCATCTTGTAAGCTTACAGAGTAAGTTTGTGTCATACTACAGCATAGTTGAAATCGTTTATTTATTCCATGCAGAGCTTTTATATTCTTCTAGGCATTCATTGTGATAACACTAACAGTGATGGTTGATACCTTGCATACTAAAAGTTTATTGTGTTCCTTACATGTACAGTTTACCAATATTTTGTGTAATAGTGTCCAATAACGGAACTGTGCAGGACCTATGTGCACACTGGTGATATTTGTGTTTACTACTCCTCTCTCTCCCCCACCCCCACTTCTGTTATGAAAAATAACTAGCATTTCTGCATGATGGTGTCTGGCTAAGGTTTCCATCTGAATAAGCAGACTGAAAAAAAAGAAAAAGAAAAACAAGTTTGTAGTAAAATTTGCCCGTCATTTTGATGTTTCAACCACTGGAGCTAATTTGAACCTAGGGTTCCTGAAATTTTTTCCTCTCTTGCCCCAACTTGAGCTGTCAACTCTGTTGCATTGCCTGAGCTGCTAAATTTCTGGAAGCCATCAGGAAGCAAATACTACTACAGTGAAATAAAATTGTGTTCTAGCCTGGATCTACACAACACAAAACAGAGCAGTAGCATAGCAGCTCAGTAGCGTTAATCTGAAGTAGCATGGACTTGTGACAGCACTGACTTGCAGTGTCAAGCTATCATTGGAGCTTCGTACCATGTCTTCATTACCTATGGTTATTTCAGACCGAACCAGGCAAATATACGGTCCATCCTCCTCTTAATGGTTTTAGACACGCACAAGATACTCCATCAAGTGCATTTACTTCTGCTTGCAAGTTTAGTTGTCTGTGTTGTAAAATGAAATTAAAATGGGGAAAAAAGGTTGCGTTAAATTGAATAAACTTGAAAAAATTAATCATTCCCACTCCGACATTGGCATATCAATTTTTTTTTATAGTTTGCAAGCTTATCTATTATCCTATGAATGCAGATAGCAGTCCTGGTGCACCATGATGCAGTTCTTATAGGTGGTGTTGCCAGGTATACATATAATGTGCAGTGAGAGGCAATGAACCATCCAGTTTGGCTGTACTTCATCCCCCCCCCAATTCTTCTGCACAGCTCAGGCAGTCTCAGTTCCTGCACACGGTGAGATTTGAAATATTTCCATTGATGATTGTGGCAATAAAAATGATCGAATTGTATGGCTTTGTTTTAAGTTTACATTTGTTCTTGCTTTTTCCGAAGCATGATTGTTTGTTTAAAAATCTTTAAGATAAATGATATTAGCATTGATCTTCCTTGCCCGACTCGGTCACTGATTAAAATGGATTATTCCAATGCGACTTGCTAAAACGAAAGGTCATTTCAAGTGATGCAAGGATTATTTAGTTTTGGAGAAAACAAATATCCTGTCAAGAGATATTTATTTCAGTGACAACATATACAGATGGAGGAGTTTTTCCAGATTAAAAAAAAAAGTTCACAAGAATTTAGGATCTAAAATTTCACATGGACATGCCCACGCCGAGTAGATTGTAAAGGACATTTAAAATATGGAGTATTCACAAGGTATATACAGAAAAACTTGGAAACTTCCTATGCTATCTTGAATGAAACTTACATCCTTGAAATGTTTCTTGAAACGGTTCAAGAGCTAGCATGAACATTTTTTTACATCATTCATCATCAGATATGCTCATCGATAAGAAAAAGCACAGGCAAAGCACACCAAGAATAAGAAATATATTTGTTTATATATATAAAAAACTAACAATCTTGCTGTTGCATTAATTTTTGTTGCATCACTAGGATGTTCACATTGCAAAAAAATGCTCCTTGAACCTGATTAAAAAAAAAAATTCACTCAAAAGTCAAAGACTAAACATTTCAATGATGGATAGAATGTGCCTAGTACACTTCTCAATGCCAACTTTCAAATACACAATAAGAATTGTTCAGTGGCCACAGGGAAGGAAAGTGATGAGCTGACACCAAGAACGGCATGGGCGAGGACGGCAGGGAAGCCTGCCCAGCCCCGGCTCCAGTTCAGGCCAGTTTGGACACCTCATCCATGTAGGCGCCAAGCAGCTTGGTCTGGGGAAAGCCAAGTAAAGAATGTACACATCTACACTGGTGGTTGCATGTACACATCTACACTGGCTCCTGTCCTAAGCAGGCACTGGTGGTTGCATGTACACATCTACACCGACTCCTGTCCTAGCAGTCACTGGTGGTTGCATGTTAAAAAGTGTTTCTTAGGTGGGTAATTTCCACCGTGAATGCATTGCTTTTTTGTGTCTCTGTGCGTGTGTGTGTGTGCTTGACCATGATTTTAAAGGGGAAGGGTAGTCAATAGAAGACAGTTCAACACACTAACACAAGGGAAGTGGAATCAATATTAAATGCAGGAGAAGCTGCCCACAAATGCTGGATCACCTGTCTGCTGTGAGCAGTGGATTTCACTTGCTGCCTTGCTTGCATTTTTTAGAATTACTCGTAACACAGATCACTGTTCTCTCTGTCGGCATCTATTTGCTCCACATATACAGAAGCACCTAATGAATTTGAATGCATCAAAGGTTTTCAAATTACTTGTATTTCATAGTGAAATCATCCTGAAATTTTTTCCTGAAACTATCAGTTTGCAAGAGGATGGGCAGCATTTAGTGAAGATAGAGACCGAGCTGACTGCAGCAAAGACCCAAAGACCATCAAGAGTTACCTACCCCATTGATGTAGTTGCGTCGGTCAATCTTCTCATTCTGCGAGTGGGCACCATCATCACAGGCTCCCATGGGCAGCAATATGACGTTCTTGCCTGTGGCCTCCTGGAAGGTCAAAGTGACTGGGATGCTGCCTCCCTCTCTAGTCAGGTCAGGCTCCACTCCATACACTGAAACACACAGACGGAGTGTCATCTAAGAACGTAAGCACACACAAAGAACGATCATAACGCGCGTCTGTGCGAAACGAGTGACGGCAGCGCCCCCAAGCGGCTGTGGTGATGCTGCAGTAAACATATAGAGTAATGCTTAGTTTTTTTAATTGTATTTTACAGTAAAATTGCTTACAAGAACCTTCACCTTACCAGGCATAGTTACTGTGTTAACAGTAGTGGTGGTTTGTTCAGCAGAATCAAGGATTGCCAGCGTAAAGCGAAGCTTTACAGTTGATGGGACACTGTACAGTTGAGACTCGAGTCTACGGCGGATCTATGTGTGTGTGTGATGACTGTCAGTGGGGCAGACTATAAGACAATGTTGCACTCTACTCTTATTGTGCTGGGGTTCTCCTGGCTTGCGCTGGGAAATCGAAGTGACAAACACTGGTGGTCGTTTTCGATAAACTTTATTCACGCACTGATCGCTACACAGCAGTGAAAATCAGTAATCATTGTCGTACTCGCTTCACTCTACGCACAGTGTCGCAGAGGACTCGCTCCTTACAAAGTTAAGCTCTCACCTTAACTCTGTCGCATCTGCTGCTCATGTCTGACTCATGTCAGTCGTGTCTGACTCTCTCGCTTTGTCGCTCTTTTTATACCTAACCCTAGATTTCCAGATCTTTCGTGAACGAAGCTGCTCGAATAGTCTCTCGTGTCGAGCTCTAAATTGACTGGCGTCACGTGACCTGGTGACCGAATTATCAGAGCGACTGCTAAACACAGGACATCCTGAGCAAAGAACAACAAACCAAAGGAACGATAAATTTGACAATAATTATGAATATGCAAAGCAGTGTAAAAATTTCATAAGTTCCCTTTTATCCAATTGACAACTAACACTCTTTAGTTCACTAATCACTATTCAATGGGGGAAATTGATTTCTGAATAAAATTTAGCATTCTGGCATGCTGTAATAGTCTGGTTTTACGATTCAGTCACCAACAGCACAAACTTGAATATCATCAAAAGGTCTGATGGTTGTGTGAATAAAAAAAGAAAACAAACAGTAGAATTTGACTGTTTTCATTCACCAATTCCGTGTCAATTGTAAGCTCTATATCACAATGTAGATGGGGAAAAAAGGGTGCACAAATACCAGCTTTATTGCACGGTAATTTTGTTGACAAATGTGCTCAGGATTAATAAGAAACACGCCGATACATTCGCGCAACATCGTCTGTATTTACATGTTGCACTGTGGTCTGTTTACCTCCCTTGATCTGCTCTACACCACAGCCGCTTGAGGGCGCTGCTTTTCAAGCGTCATCACTTTTTGTATAGGGAAAGCCTCGGATGCACCTTCTTTGTGTAACTTACGTTCTTTGGTGTCATACAGGCAATGATTAGGATTTCCTAACACCACTTGGTACAGCAACACACACACCCACACACATGCATACACACACATGCATGCATTCTAATCTTTGAACTAACCTAGACATTGGGGGGAACAAGCAGAAGCATCAAACAGTGACAATTATTCCCACATTGGTTTACTAGACAGGATTATTACAAAGATTTCTTCAGCATTCCCTGCAGTGAACTTTCTTGCCAAAGAATCATTGTCTGGCAACACATTTGGACTGGAACTTGGCATATCAGACATCCACTTTGGTTTCGTTTTTTAGGTTGTTTTTTTAGTAATGGTGGTGGTGGAGTTTTGAAGTATCATGATCTCTTCATTCTTGCACATCCAAGCAGTTCTTGCAGTCTAAGGTGCTGTAGCAGCCCCTGGCAATGCACTCTCAGCCTGTCGTTTAGAATAATTCCTTTCCATTAGGAAAGCCTGGAAAAGCACTGACCTGTCTTTGTGGCCTTGCGGCCGGCAATGAAGTGGGGGTGGTCAAAGTCGCTGACCCAGGGCAGGCCTCCATGGCCCATACTCACCCTGAAATAAAAACAAAGCAGCCACTTTCTTAGCTGCTAGTGTAACATGCATAGAAACAGACAGTTGATCTGGAAAGACTTCTCCGCTCCGTGATTCTTAGAATTTACCTGAACAAGTTTTCCTTCAGATCAATCCCTCAGCTTTCCAAGCAACAATTGTGCCATGTGCCCAGAGGGGCAAATAAAAATCAAGGGCTGTGTAGATTAGTGCTGGCTTACATATGGGCCACTCTCAGGAAACATTTACATGGTTAATTCAATGCCTCATAAAATTATTAAGACTTCTTTTTCTAACTCTTTTATTCATAAAATGACCTGCATAAACTGTGATTTTCTCATCTGTTCTTTGTTACATTGTGTGAATTACCTTTGTGTTAAAGTTTGGTGATTGCAGCTGCCATTTGATGACATGGAGGTCAGTTCCCTCAGAAACAGTAATATAAAGGCCCCAAGAGGAACAGCAAAACGATGAAATTTATGGTAATAAATCTGTTTGTAGTGCATTATGCAAAGTTTATTTATCTCATATTTGTTGTTCATCCTTTGATTTTAAATAAAATTTCATTGCATCCTGAGTGTATCATGTGGTGTCTGAACTGTCTCAGTTTAAAAAAACAATAGAAATCCAAAGCCACTAAGCCAAACTGGACAATAAATTCCATTTCTGTACAAATGACCAATGAGTGTTTTTATGACAGCATTTAAGTAATACACATACAAAGGATTTTGAAATCATCAAATTTATTGGTATCATGTTGACCTGGAAGTAAACTAGCAGAAGGTTAAATGATCTATGTTGGCGACTTCATGGTTTCTAATGGTTTTTAAGTCCAAATCTGTGTGAAAACAGCAATAAAAAATCACATAATTAATGAAAGACTGTCTAATTTTGCCCATACACATACAGGATGTCACTTTTTAGTTTAACATTATCATTTACTAAAAACTCCAAGTTTGTCTAGGCCTCATTTAATAAATATTGATGTAGGAAATGTTGTTTTTCATGCTGTTTATTATTTTCCTCTAAAAATTTACTTTCATTTTTGTCTCAATATGTTACAGAAATAGTATGCATGACCAGAGAATGACCCAAATACAAATAGAGGTTCTGAGGTGTCAAGGGTAGGATGCAAGTGATCTATCATCATGCACAATGTACTCTTCCTCTGCATCATGCACATTGCAATACTAGAGCGGTGTATGTAAATCAAATTGGCCACAACACCTTGCACAAGACTGTATTGTTAAATCTTCACTGTAGTAAGCAGTGTGAGAAGGGCCTTCTCCAGGGCCACAGCACACCCAGCTCCAAGAGGCACCCATATGCACATCACTCAGTGGTACCTTATACAGATGGAGTGAGTGTTAGTCTTTGGCATGTGAGTATTACAGCCTGTGGAGAGGTCATTCACCTTTGCCAACTCCATGTTGTTCACACAGCCTTTGAGAGTTCTGCAGCTAACAAAAGTGTCTACTCCCCTCCCTTGATGTCAATGCTGATGGTCTTCAGACCAATTCAGTCACAAACTGACCACAGGCAGGAGAAATGAGGGAGGAAAGAAGACCCCATTAGGCCTGACAAGGCACATCATTCAGCTTTTCCTGAGCACCGAGTCCATCAGGACAAAAGCCTATCTGTGCAAGGGGAGAAATGTAAAGACTTTTCTACCTGAGGGCGTTGGGGCTGCCACTCTTCTTGTGCACTTCCTCAAGGTGTGCCTTGACCAGCTTCTCAATCTCATCAGGCTTCTGGTCGGGCACCAGGCGGATGGAGAACTTCCCGATCACCTTGCGGGGAATGACAGTCTTGGCACCACTGCCACTAAAGGCACCCTCGATTCCTGCAGGTCAGGGGAACAATGTATAGACAACAACAAAACAACAACAAACCACCAGTACAACTTCAAGCAGCAATAGCAACATAAAGAAAAAACAAGAAGGGCAAAGCCCATACGACTCACATGCTTGACCTTGACCTTTATATGACCTTGACCTTCAGGTGACCTTCAAGGTCAAGGTCAAACAACTAAACCTACCAATGACATCATACACAAAGAAATGCTTTACACATTTTTCCTACCAAAATACACGTGACCTTGACCCAAGGTCAAGGTCATCCAAGGTCATGCAACACAAAGCTGTTAATTCAAGACATAGGAAGCACAATGGTGTTTATTGGCATTTTCTACCATGAGATATAGTCACTTTTAGTGGTTCACTACCCCATTTTGGTCACATTTCATAAGGGTCAAAGTGACCTTGACCTTGATGATATGTGACCAAATGTGTCTCATGATGAAAGTATAACATGTGCCCCACATAATTATTAAGTTTGAAACAGTTATCTTCCATAGTTCAGGGTCAAGGTCACTTCAAAATATGTATACAATCCAACTTTGAAGAGCTCCTGTGACCTTGACCTTGAAGCAAGGTCAACCAAACTGGTATCAAAAGATAGGGCTTGCTTTGACCTATATACCACTTGTAGCTAAGGTCGCCATTCTCAATAACGTGGGAGAAAATTGGGAAAATGTGAAAAATGACTGTTTTTGAGACCACATTTATGGCTCCTGTGACCTTGACCTTGAAGCAAGGTCAAGTCACTATGTATGTTTTTTGAGGCCTTGTCATCATACACCATCATGCCACATTTGGTGTTGATAGACTTAATAGTCTCCGAGAAAAATCCAACATTTAAGTTTTTTACGGACGGACGCCCGGACGCCCGGACGGACGCCCGGACGGACGGACGACACGGCTCAGTACATAGACTCACTTTTGCTTCGCATGTGAGTCAATAAAGAAAGAAAAAAGACTAAGAAACTGATGTGCATTCTTAGATCAATCAATCCACTACAGCCAAATGCATTTTCGGGTGGTTGTTTACAAAACTTAAAATCCTGAAAATCTTGCACGGTAAAAAATTCACCTTCTTCCTCAGTGAAAGAGACCTTTTTTTCTCCATTTTTCCTCCTCATTCATGCACAGATGCACACTAAGTACACAAATCTTCGTAACTTATTACATCCCTCTCTCCTCAATGCACTTGTTTTCTGATGGCTACGAGCCATTGCACATTAGAGACTCCTCACTTCCTCCCCTTACCGTGGATGGAGAGGGAGGGGTAGCGCCAGCGGTGCATGAGGAGGTCGTGCTTGGTGTCATGAATCAGCCTTTTGGCCCCAAGGTCCTGTCGGTAGTCATCCTTGTCAAAGTCGATGGGGTCGTACAGCTGCCTCTCGGCATCTGTGAGTGGTGCCACTGCGTCCATGACACCAGGGATCAGGATCTTCCCCTTGCTGTCCACCAGGGAGTTGAGCAGGGCAACCAGGTCCACCATGGCCTCGTGACTACCACCAGAGACAGGCAGTTAGACAGTGTGACAAGGACACTGCAGATGGGGAGTGTTCTACTGAGGATGGACTTGCATGAGAATAGCCTCATACAGCAGTAGCCCGGAGTAGGGACACTGGGAGCTCAGCGTAAACCTTAGTGAACAATAATGCAGGTGATGTTGATCGGTCAGATTAGATCAGTCAGTATTAGGTCAATCAACATTAGATCAGTCAGCATTACACTGGTCAACATTAGATCAGTCAGCATTAGATTGGTGGGTCAGCATTAGATTTGGTCAGCATTTGGTCAGTCAGCATTTGGTCAGTCAGCATTAGATCGGTCAGCATTAGATCAATCAGCATTAGATTAATCGGCATTGGATCAGTCGGCATTAGATCAGTCAGCATTTGGTCAGTCAGCATTAGATCGGTCAGCATTAGATCGATCAGCATCAGATTAATCGGCATTGGATCAGTCGGCATTAGATCAGTCAGCATTAGATTTGGTCAGCATTAGGTCAGTCAGCATTAGATTTGGTCAGCATTAGATCAGGGAGCATTAGATCAATCAGCATTAGATTAATCGGCATTGGATCAGTCGGCATTAGATCAGTCAGCATTAGATCAGTCAGCATTAGATCAGTCAGCATTAGATCAGTCAGCAGAGTAGCTAGCTTAGGTCACATACACTGTTCCTCCGAACACTCCAGAGTGCAGATCCTTGCTAGCACACACCACCTCGGCAAAGAAGTAGCAGATTCCCCTGTGGAAAACAAAAGAGATCAATATAACAGCTACACTAGGCAACTTCATGGAAATAACAGACATTTTCAGACAGGCAAAGCAAAGGATCACAACCAAATGGTAGACTTAAGGCTGACCAACACACTAAAACAGAATTTTGATGACATTAAAAAAGAGAATGCAAACTCAGTTTCTTTGCAAAAAGCATTTATGTATACAATATAAAATACAAAAGAATTTTAAAGCAAACACAATCTCAAACATTGGTAAACTTGTCTCTTTACATGTGATCTGAAGTTCCTGGTATTGAAAAGCTTTCCATCTTTTACAATATTCTAAATGCAGCAGGGTAAAAATGTCAAAATAACACCCATGTTAAATTCATACAGGTAAAATTATATTGATACAACCCCATAGCAACAAGGGATCAGTATGTATCGCAAATCTCAGACAATTAGCTGCACTCTTTTCTGTTTGTCAAATTCCAGCACCTTAATTATGGCTCAAAAGTTATATTCAGATGTGTTTTACATGTGGACCATTTCATGTGAAGCTGATGCTCCTTCAGAACACATTCCTCTTAACGTTTAGAGAAGAAAAATAATCATTTCGATATTATTTTCTTTTTAAAAAAAGTAGAAGTTTGTGAATAAATCTTTTTGCCATTGTTTTTCAACAAGTGTATGCTATTTTACTGAGACAATGCAAAGAAAATTGGACAAGAATTAGGGAGGGTGGATCAAAGGTACATGTACCACCAATAGTGCCCATGCACATCAACAAGGCTGAGGGAGAGCACAACATTAATGCTCCAGTTCAGCAGGTAGTTGTTTCGGTTTAATTCTCTCACCAGCCCTAGCTGATAGTGACAGTGGCATTTTATAGCTATTGAAAAACTGCACTGGAAATATTTCTGATTATCATAGTGCCTTTGATCTTGAGTTTCATTATACTCTTTTTTCCTTGGCAGATTCATTCTTTCCCATGCAAGACTGGAATTCCCATATCTGTAACATGTTTCTTCTTGTGCTGACATGTTTTCTGAATTAGAATGACGTTCCTTTCATTTTTTAAAATTAGTGTTTGTGTACTCCCTGATTTATCTAATGTGCCTTACGGCAGTACATTAAAAAAATCCCCCCCCCCCTTCCCCCCCTTTTTCTTGAAATCTTGAGAGAGCATATATGCATATCATGTAATGGTGCACTTTATCCTCCAAGATTTACAGTGTTTCTATCTCTGAAAACAGCCTACCATCTGTTCATTCATCTACGAATTCACCTTCCCTTCCTAAAAAAAGTTTGAACTTACCACCAGAGAATTAGTAACCTGCCTTATTACTCAAGAGTCAAGTCAACAAGAACACCATCAAGATCCTACCTGAGGCCATAGGTGATGCAGGGTTTCTGCTTGCCCAGCCAGTAGTTGTCGGAGATGCACACATAGTCTACACCCTTCAGAAAGGTGTCCTTCAGAGAGAAGACCAGCTCATCCAGGCCCACAGACCCTGACTCCTCCATCCCTTCGAAGATGAACTGTGGGGCAGAGAAGCAAACAGCTTGATGGTGATGGAGTTACAGGTGTATGCAGCCACAAAGTAAGACAACTTAGCAGTTGCATCTGATGAGGGGAGTAGTGAATATCTTTAAGTGGTACTTGAAAAGACGAAAAATCATGCATTTGTAACAAGCCGATGGCTACTGCATTCAAGTGCCTTTTTCATTGTTGCAGCTGCTGTTGTTGCCTAGAAAATTTCAAAATATGTACATCAATTATCACAAATATGTTTCTGGGAATTTGAATGTGCAGAAGCAAATGTAGCTCAGTTGAACACATCTTGTCTGATACATGCAGGGTTTGGGCTCTATAAAAGGAACTTACAAAAACAAGCCTACCTTGACGTTGACAGGAACCGCCATTTTCAGTTCCTGCATTGCTTCGATGACATTGATCCAGCCCAGCACGGGTCCCTGAAAGGCAAAGGTAATTTGGGTTGCACACAATAAAATGTTTTGCAATGTGAATGCTTTGTTAGACTTCTCACACAGTAGTGAATGAAAACATTGCAAAGCATGCTCATTCAGATCGATAAGAATGAAGGCCTAAACAATACACCAGTTCGTTTGTTATATATCTCTCTCTCTCTCTCACTCTCTCTCTCTCTCTTTCTCTCTCTCTCTCTCTCTCTCTCTCTCTCTCTCTCTCTCTCTCTCTCTCTCTCTCTCTCTCTCTCTCTCTCTCTCTCTCAAATGGAGCATTTAGCAAAAATATTGGACTGTTACGGGGATGCACAAACGAAATAACAAGGTCCCAGGGTTAATTACATGTCTTTATAGTTCATCATAGAAACATGTCCGTAACAGGGGTAGAAAAGAAAAATAACAATACAAAGAATGTTACATTGGTATCTGGCTCAACCACAACATCCTCGATAACCTCAATCGCATAAAATTTACATCTATTCTTCCTCTGTTCCACTCCCAATGGGAAAATGAAAAAGCACAGCAGCACAAGTAAAATATCGGTCAGCCTTCTATTATAAACATAAAACATGTATCGGTCAGCCTTCTACTATTATAAACATAAAACACGTATCGTCAGCCTTCTACTATTACAAACATCAAACACATATTGATCAGCCTTCTATTATAAACATAAAAACACACAGGTCAACCCTTAACAAATAAAACTATCGACCCGTATAAAATATTCACACCAACCTTCCACCTCTGCCCGCTCTCTGTCTCTCTCTCTCTCAGCCCGTCTCTGCTGTGGTAGTGGAGCCGATCTCTTCTCTTCGTTGGCTTCTCTCTTCCGTGCCTCGCCCTCCTCTTCTCTCTCTCGGCGTCTTCACTCTGCGTTGCTTCGTCCTCCTCTTCTCTATTCTTCTCTCATAGCAGGCGGACTGATCTCTTCTTCTCACCCAGCAGGCGGACTGATCTCCTCTTCTCTCCTCTCCATACGCAGACTCTAGGCAGACTGTAGGCAGACTGACGGCAGACGGATGGCTGACTAACGACTGACTGATCTCTCCTCTCTCCTCCCAGTAGGCAGACTGATCGCTGTCTTCTCGCTCTCTAACATAGCTATCGGTTCACCAACAACTCACGACCTAACTTTTCTCACCATCGTTCAGACCCCAGGGCGAACACCGCTCACTACCTCGGGTCAGAACTCAATTTCTACTCACTCCAACCTTCCATTGCAAATTCCACACAGCCGTCGGATCACTAAACAGCAAAAACCAAGTCTCTCTCAAGTAAGATACTTCTGAAACAAATTTCCCCATTACATGGACTTTCATATTTTTTTAATAAGTAGATTAAAATGTACACAACAATACACACCCAAGTTCAGGCGTGTGTAAGACATAATTTTCCCATCTCAGATTTCTTTGACTGCCCTGTCAGAGCAAGGAAGGAAGCCCTGGAGAGTATGACAAATTATTTTTTCCTCTCCTAGCCATGACAAGTGCTGAGCAGTTTCGTGAGAGAGAGCTGTTGCTAGAGTTGCTCCATTTTTTCTCTCCCCTTATCTGCTGACAACATGATTTTGCCATCAACTCCACCAATAGCTTTACAATGACAAATTGATACCTTGACTCTAATATTGAGAAATATGGCTTGGTCATAAACAGAGGGAAAACATAGGTAATGGTGTTTTGCTATGGTAAGTGTCTTTGACAAAGGAACAAATGGTTCCTTGGAAATATTGGCAATACTGAACTAGAAGTCATCAATGAATACAAATGTCTTGGCTATTTGTTTATTTCCAATCTATTGGCCCAGGTGGCTCTGATTCACCATAAAGCATATCATATTGAACACATATTGAATAATCCCTTGTTATGGGCTGCTGGCCTAAAACAATGAAGTCTGAAGTCTCTCTCTCTCTCTCTCTCTCTCTCTCTCTCTCTCTCTCTCTCTCTCTCTCTCTCTCTCTCTCTCTCTCTCTCTCTTTCACATGCACGCACACACACACCTACTCACTTGAGCATGCACACACACACCTACTCACTTGAGAATGCACACACACACACACACACACACACACACAGACTCACACACACACACACACACACACACCCTCAGAGGCAGACTGAAATAGTGAACAATTTTTTATCTTGAAGCATTTGCCACATCATGATAAATCTGGATTTTTCTTGGGTAGCTACACTGCCCTTAACTGTTAGCCCCACTGAAAGTGAAAGCAAAGCCCTGATAAGACCTCATCAGACCAGTGTGTGAGTGGGCTGTCCATGATTTAAGACAACTTCACCCCTGATCTAGGTCAAGCCCATGCCTAAGCATTTTGCACTCACCTAGCACCTCAGTCTGGACTGTGAACCAGTCCCACTCCAGATAGTGTAAGTGATAGGTAAAGATGTTGGACACAGCTTGAAACTACAGGTCACAGGACTTTTTAACCCTTGCTCTGCAGCATTGCATCAGAACAAGGCAACCTTAATGCCATGCATTCAATATGATATGCAACTAACTTATATTAAACATGCACACACACATATGCACAAAAACAGACACAAACGCACACACAAACACACACATCATCTCAACATTTTTCAGTATGCTGACCATGTTCAGGCCACTGTACAGGTAAAAGCATAAACTGTGAGAATCATGCAGACAAAGGAAGAACCTGGCAGGCTGACCTTGTCATCAGTAGAACCCCTTCCATACAGCTTGCCATCCTTCTCAGTCAGCTCAAAGGGCTCCGTGTCCCAGCCATCCTCCTGCAACACAGTGGCAACACTCCCTTTTGTATCTTGCTAAATGATGAACCTAATTTACTGGGGATCGATAGTAAACATGGAATTGTGAAAGCTCCTCGTAAGATGATTTTTCTTGTTTGGCACGGCAGAGACGTTGAACCAACACTCACACAGTCACACAGAGGGGAAAGCGCATCATAGGTGCAAGCTTTGGCTTTGATTATGTGCAAAGCACAGTGCCATGGTTCAATCCCTCAGATGGGAGAAAATTGGATTATTAACTTCTTCTCATTTACTGGAGGGTAAAATGTAGGAATACTCAAGCTCCTGAATCAGCAACTTGTGTTTTCTTCATTAGACTCACACAGTACCATGCCACCAGGTTACTGCTGCTGGCTGGAACCTGCGACCGAATGACTTTAAAAGCCTGGGCAGTAGATTTGCTCAGCCGAGGGAGACATGAAGTGTTTCAAGTACCCAGATAGAAAGGCATAGCCTGACAAGCCGAGTATTTAGTATGCCAAAACCACATTGGGACTAACCCAACAGCATCAGGTGATTGCATAAGAATTTCCATTTGATGGAGATTCATCATTTCCATGCTTTTGAAGTTAACAGAATTTAAACAAACATGACTCATCAGCAAATTTTTTAAATTTTAAATAAATATTTTATTGCCATCATGAAGTTTATTTATAAAAGACTCATCAGCAAAAATGTTTATATATATATATATATATCTTTATAGAAAAATTACTGGTGTGTATTGATAATTTAAACCATACAACTTACAAGGAATAGAAATGAAAGATAGGTCTCTAACTGAAAGTCTAAGAACTAAACACAGATATGGAGACAAATAAGTTTTCATTAGTGAATCTGGCTCTTTCTAGTTTACAGAACCTGAAAGCTTCTCATATGTATGCTTCATATTACCACTGTCAACAAAGCATTGTACTTTCATCTTCAGCACACAGAAGCTAAAGGATCTCACCACCCATGTAAACAATCACTACTACAGCAGCCACTCATATCAGAAAACACCACTGAAAAAGTACACCAACTACCACAGCTAACTTAGTACCTAGACCTACAAACCCCCGCACTGACCACCTAAGTAGTCTCTCACATTCATGCCCGAGGTGGAGACAACCTTATTCAGCTCCCTTCCCATTTCACTGCAGATTCTCCATTTGTCTGTACAAACAACTCAGCACCATTAACGACAATCTGGACCTAAAAAACCTGCCCATGACCTCAGCTGACCTTCTCTGCAGGCTGGACATCCAGATGGCCATAGATGAGGATGGTCTTCTTGCTGGGATCACTCCCCAGATGTCCAAGGAGCACAGGTGAGAGGGGGATCTTGGAGCCATCAGGGAGCATCTCCTCCCCCAACTCCTTCAGCTCACAGGTTGCTCCCAGTTCCCCCAGGTGCTGAATAACACAGAGCCAGCTATGAGGGACACAAGTTGACTTTGAAGGATGTTGCCATAAGTTTGTGTCCACTATAGGACTATTCTCTGTTTCAGCAACTGGATCATGGCATGATGGAATATGGTTGTTTAACCCTGGTGAACAATTTCTGTGATACTCTTTGCTAAACTAGAACAAGACATTGAATTAATTGCTGTAGCCTTTGGTGATCACTACAATAACTCACATTTATGCACACACACACACACACACACACACACACACACACACACACACACACACACACACACACACACACACAAGTACATGTAGCCATGCATCAGCACCGACTCCCAATAATAACCATGTATGTACTGTGGATTGAAAGGTACATACAGCAGCTGTCCACTCCACCATTCGTCGGATTTCTGGGCGTTTCTGTGGCCATGCTGACACACTCTGAATTGCTACTGCCTCCTCAAGTCGTTTGACATACTTGTCCTGGCTCTTGTCAATGTGCCTGTTGTGGAAAGAAACAGATGGTCCTTGAACCACATTCAGAGTAAACTAAGCAAGGATGTCTAATGTTACATGCAGGATGCTGCATGTGGTGTATCAAAATGTGTAGAACAATCACTAAAACTAAAAAAGATTAATCCAGAAATGGATGCCAAACAATTACTTTCAATTCAAAACATTATTAAACAGTTGTGCCCGAAGAACTGTGCTTGTTTAAATAAATAACTACAGAGTGTATTTGCCTTATTATTCTTATTCCAGTACTGTACTTCATCTAGAATTTATTTCATCTTTATATTTTCATGAAAAGTACCTGTACAACATTCCTGTACATGCATATCAACCATGATAAGAGCCTTCCGGATTTGTTTTGTTGGTGATTCTGCCTGATAACAATTTAAGGACAAGGAATGCTCTCAATCTTCTGTTTCTGTGTGAGAGACTGCAAGAAAGCCTCATATCCAAGTACATGTACTGATGTAGTAAATGTTTCATGATGTATGTACATGTTTTGAAACACTAACATTATTTTATATTCATGAAAACTTTTTAAAAATCGAAGTGCTGTAGGCTCTCCTGGCTGCAGATCATCTAGTTCTCTGTCCATTCCATCAGGATGAAATTATTCAAGCAGTCTCTTGAAATACAGCCAGGTGTCATTATGACTATGCCCCTATGAGTGCTGGTGTGTCACATAACAATTTTGGAGAAAACCATCCTTCATGGGAAAAAAAATCACTTTATCTATTTATATTTTCTGAAAGTGAAATGTCCATGAGCAATTGACAGACAGGGGGTCACAGGGCCTAAAGATCACCATAAACATTACTGGAACTGTACTATTAGAAGAAGAGAAAAATAAGTACTGCACACGCAATATCTGTTATATGATCTAAAACTTGGTATATGTTCATTATATCTTTGGCATGAAACACAATGGGATTGCATGGTGTGTTTAGGGCTGCAGAAACAAAATTCAAGATGTATAATATAGGAACATGAGATGGATGAACTTCAGTAAATAAATGATCCTTGTCAAAGCTATGGAGTAAAGACTGCAAACGGGACAGCAGGTAGTTCTGAATGAAGACAGTAGAATTCTGCTACTCTTCTGCATCAGCCAGAAGATAAAAATCCCAGTATTGGAAAAACTAAAGATAGTGGGAAAATTTCAGTGTTCTTTTGTCCAGCTTGTGCTGTATGCATTGTTTTGTATGCTGTATAATTTTTATAAATCATTGAAAACTTCATTTCAAGTTGTGCTTCTCTTTCCCTGAGAAAAAATGTATTCTTACATGCTTTCTGCTTCAATTTCACAGCTTTCAGCCCTGACCTTTTATCAACAAATTGCAAGTAGACAAGATCACATAGGTCCCACTAGTTTTGAAAGGAACTGTTCTGGCATGAATGATGGGTTTGCTATTTCTATTTCTGTTTGCAAGAACGTGCCATGGTGACAGCCACATTTTGTATGCTCGGTCCACATAAAAAACAGTCCCAACAGACAGGAGCCATTCTCTTATTCAGCTCTCACAAACAGACCATGAAATGTACCCTTGTGCCAACACAACAGCATTCACAGGCAATCCATCAACTTAGTACTTTCAGTTTCGTAGTTCTAAGGAAATCAATGGCTCAAAGCGAACAACAATCTCCCAGTTTCACAATGTTTACTGTGCAATTCTAATTTCAATTTCCTAAAATCTTTTAGTACCATTATGCATATGTGTGTTCATGTGTGTGTGCACAAGTGCACGTGGTTGTACATGCAAACTTGTATGCATATGCATTATGCATGCAAAAGTGTGTCCATGGACGGTCTGTGCTGTATGTGATTGTGTGAGCATGTGTATTTATCCCTCCAGGTTTACTGGAGGTCCTCACAGCTTTATCTGTCTGTGTGTGTGTCTGTGTGTCTGTCAGTCCCGATTTAACAGCTGATATTTCAAAAACTACTGGACGGATTTCCTTGACATTTTGCACACTTACTGGAAGTTAGGTCCGATTGAATGTATCAAATTTTCAGAATCGAGGTTTGAAAAAAAAGTGACTTTTTTACGTTTTGGTGTTGCAAAGAAGGCAAGGGACAGAACTCTGTCCCGACTCAAGGGAAGTTTAGGCATGTGTGACGTGGTCATTTGATGTCGAATAACATGACGTAATTTCGAGGAGATTGGACATTGGTGAAGGAGAAAGAATGATTTTTTATCCCTCCAATGCCAAAACCTGGAGGTTCAGCGCCAGCGGTTTTTATATGCACACAAGCACACAAAAATGTGCTTCTATAAGATGACTGTTCATGTGTTTTCACAAATAGGCATTTGAGCACTGGGAGACATGCAATGCAATTATGGCCAGTCTTTTTCAGTTCATGCAATGAACTTCAAGCAAAGTAGGTTTCCATTTCTAAAGACTTCAGTTTACAGTGTCAACTGAGTTTACTAACCTCCTGATATGATTCCTGCCTCAAAACAAATGTTAACAAGGAGGCTGCCAGTCATGATTCCCTGTTTATCTTCGTTCTAACAGCACCACTGCTGATTCTGATATTGGTACCTGATTCAGTGATTGTCAAAACAATATTCTAGTGTTGACAAGAAATGAAGAGAATTTATCTTTCATACATTCTGCACCATGTCAGCTTTGAAACAACAAAAGAAGATGAATATGTGTGACTGGTAAGTTTTGTCCATATGGTAAGCTGACTTAAATAAACAATCTTGTTGGTCATGAAGTTTTGCTTTCAGTTTCATAACTATTATCCTCCACTCTTTGCAATACAAAGACATGCAGCAAGATAGTAAATTATTTATAAGAAAATGTTAATCAAACTGATCTCATTTTCAGTTTCAGTGTAATATTATCAGTCATAGTGCAAACATTATTCATAGATTCCAGTCTGTTTTCTCATAAAGATACATTAATATCAACATGGCACATTCAAACTGCAAGTATAAACTTGTGTTATACCTGTCCAGCGGGTAGGGAGTCAAAACCATGTCAGGTATATCTTGCCTTAAGCATGACAGGTAAAGAAACACCAGCTCGGCAGCTGACTTTACATACTCTCTTGAACATGACAACTAAAGTTTTCACCTACATTTGTGTACCTATAAGTTACAATATGACTTCACCAATTGTTGATATGTCTGATGTGATCAGAACTCTCAAAATTTGCATCTTCATCGCCATAGGTTGATTTAACATCTTTACTGACCCATAACGCCCACAAGGTGGTATTGAAGAGACATGTTTTTTATGTTTAGTTTATGTAGTACATTTTCATATTCTTGCTTTTCCTTCCTTCTTATAGAGAACAGTAATCAGAAATACCCATTTCATTCTGAAGGAAAAGAAAAATGCATCTTTCATACAAATAGAAGATTCCATTACTATGACAATGATAATACAAGCAAATCAATTTAATTGCCTCAGCATTAGATTTAGGACATCAGTTTACCCAAATCTGCAACTTGTCATGGGTTGTGAATCAGAAATTAATTTTTCCCACACGAAATTATGAAAAGATTGTAACACCAATACAACACACACACACTTAATTCTGCTGTGGGTGTGTAACACATCTAGATCTATACTCTGGGAGTTTGTTATTTGCAGTGTAAGCAACTAATCATGATTAATTAAAGTGCATATATGGAGTAAGCTCGTGTTAAATATTGACCTACAAACATCACATAACAAAATCATTAAACAAAGTATATCACGCAGCCCAGCCGTTTCCACCAAAATGTTTCAATCAACGATCGAGAAGTCATGCTCGATCGCGAACTAAACTATACCAAAGACCCTATATAGGATCTTTGCTATACAATGAAGAGGAGCTGCATTAAATATTTGGAGCTGTATAATCTTTAAGAAGACCTAGTAATTAAAAAGTCGCGACAGACAACTGAAGGCAATGGCCAGAATGGGAAGACACTGAAGCACGAGGTAGTTCGTCACGAGGATAGATGCAAGGTTTGATTCTTAGTCATGCTAGTGTTACACTTACAGTTAGCAAACGATGAACATTGACATAAAATTCCGCGTAACGTCAACTTCTTCTGAAGTAAAGGCATGGTGCTGGTAGTGATACCATGCGACGATCTCGATCGATCACTACAAACGAAAGAAAACTTACTCAAACAATTTATCCATGCTGAAATTCTTCGAGAGGGTGCTCTGCAGTGAAAGCTGCCGTGACCACTTCCCAAACACGGTTGAACGCCAAGTGAGCGCATGGGATGTGGCCTCACGTGGTTTTATATAGGACAACACAGGGGCGAACGAGATTAACCCTTGAGAAACAGCAGCACAAAACATTGTCTCTGAAAGCCCGGTAAAGCATTCACCAGTTAATATAAGTGGCTCTGTATGGAATGCTACGTATCTAATATTAGGTTTAATTTCATGATTGTGACAATAAAAAAGAGTCCACATCGAGAACGCTGTGGCAACAACAAAAAGTGTCTAAACATAGTGTTTGTCGATATTTTCATTGGACGATATTAATAGATTTGATGTCATTTTCGCGCCAAAAGAGGTTTCCCAGGTCTATTCCTGGGGAAAAACTGGATTATTTAAGTTGCAGTAATCACTTCTGGTTGTCAACGGAACTGAGTAATGCGAGTTAAGCATCTTGCTCAAGGATGCAACCCTGGGAACCGCGCAGCTTCGAACGCCGCACCCGCTAGTCGCAATTAAGCGTCTGTAGATCCAGCGCGCTAACCACTCGGCCACAAAGCCTCCATATTCATATCGACGGGCGATTTCCCCCACATCTATTAATACAGGGGACGATTTTTGTACAGAAAACGTGTGTCCAAACAGAACGGGCGTTGAACTACGCACAAATCGGGAAATTCCCAGTCACGCCACTTGATAGTTCCGCTGCCATCTTGGAAATGGTGCATGCGCAGTATGCACTGATCCGCTCCGCGCGTGAACAAAGAATCTCTGTGTGAGAATGAGTATATACTTGGTGAACATTTGCGTGACTGGATTTGTGTTGGTTCAACATCTACGACGTGCATGCCAAAACACAACCCAAAATTAATTTTTGCAGGAACTTCCCTTTCCTTCCATCTGTCTAAAATATAAAGATCTCAGAATAATCGTACTCAGTGTGATGTGTGAGATCTGAACGACCTTGACCCACAGAGAGAGAGAGAGAGAGAGAGAGAGAGAGAGAGAGAGAGAGAGAGAGAGAGAGAGAGAGAGAGAGAGAGAGAGAGAGAGAGTGAGTGAGAGCGTGAGAGAGAGAGAGAGAGAGAGTGAGAGTGAGAGCGTGAGAGAGAGAGAGAGGGGGGGAGTGAGAGAGTGAGAGAGAGAGTGAGAGAGAGAGTGAGTGAGAGTTAGAGAGGCTGAAATGGTCGTTGTCAACCACATTCGGGGACAGAGTACTCGGAGTACTCTGTCCACGGGGACAGAGTACTCGGTCTTTGAAATCTCGTCCTTACAGTCACGTGACATACCGATGACCATGTGATATATCGCGACATGTTCTTCACTCGGCGATAAGTGTTTCACGCCGGCACTGTATTCAAATAGTTCAACAAATCTTGTCCCATTCGAACGTCGACCGCCATTTTAATAGGTAAACTGCCTGTTGTTGGCAGTCTCGTTCTCGTTCAAATGCCGAGATTTCAAAGACCGTGTGTGTGTGTGTGTGTGTGTGTGTGTGTGTGTGTGTGTGTGTGTGTGTGAGAAAGAGAGAGAGAGAGAGAGAGAGAGAGAGAGAGAGAGAGAGAGAGAGAGAGAGAGAGAGAGAGAGAGAGAGAGAGAGAGAGAGAAGTTTTAAAATTTTAAATCCCTCTTTCATTCCCTCGCCCACGTAAATCCGATGGCTAAATTCATTAATGTACATAAAGTCTTACTCTCTCATATTTATATTTCTTGCCTCTGCAACTGTACAATCTGTTCTGCTGTTCGAGATCGAGTAGCCTTCATGTGGTATCTGTAATTGTGGGTGGGGGTTGGGTGGGGGTTGGTGGGTGGTGGGTGGTGGGAAGGTGGGGGGGGGAGGGGGGAGGGTGGGTGGGGGGAATATGTCTCCCTGCTTGATTCATTAGAGAGGGAAAATCGGTACTTCACTTGCTCTTCCTCCCATCAGCTCAGGTGAAATTTACAAAGTCTACAACGGTTCATATAGGCCACTAAACTCTATGAAAGAACGAGTGAATGAATGATACAATGATACACGCAGTAGTGACGAAGGAGCCGTGGCCCGTATTCACAACGGCGATTTATCCTTTTAACACTCGATTTATCCCCTAGCCCCGCGTTATCTTGATCGGTTAGATAAGGTACGCTCGTCAGAGGATCCTAGGTTGCGCTTTGTTATATACTGGTTTCCAGCCAAGGGAGAGCGGAACAGGCAGTTGGAATCGTCTGAGTTTAGAGATAAATCGGGGTTAACATAAATCGCCGATAAATCGCCGTTGTGAATACGGGCCCAGATTCTTATCGAGATATACATAAACTACTGATAAAGGGTTAAAGGCATTGCATGGTCGCAGAGATAGCTGAATGAAGTTATCAATAACTCTCTTGCTAATTTGGATGATGAAATATTTTGATGTGCAGAGTCGGTATTTAAAAGTCATTTTACTATTTTTAAGTTAAATGCCAAATAGATTTATTCGAAACAATATCTGAAAGTTGGCTCTATAGAATACATCCGGGCACGGCATCCCCTGTGTCGCCTTTGCCAAAACATGGCGGCTGTGGCTCACTGCATACTCTGTGGATTATTTACGTTGTAGAGTACATCTTATGGCTTGGTAAGGAGCTTCTCGTCTTTCCGTGGCTAATTCTCAATATGCTTGATCTTTAAAAGCATTTTTCTGAATGTTCATTCGTCTCTGTTACACGCTTATGTACATCTTTTCTTGTGCACAAATCGTCAAATGTCGGTCTTGCCCACATGCCGTCAAAAATTTATTCGCGTTTAGTTCTTGTTATTGCATCGCATGTCGTTACTGCTTGCTCAATGCTGGACTGTGCCTTTATTATGTTTTTAAGTCAAGATCTCAGTCTAAATGATGCTGAATTGTTTCACCCATGTTTATCGCAAATTTGCCCAATACGAGCGAGATCGATCGATGGTTGCCCATGGGCCATGCCTTGACCAGTTCACGGCATGAGCGTTTGAACGTGTTGATATGAAGACATGAAATGGGGGAAACACACACACACACACACACACACACACACACACACACACACACACACACACACACACACACACACACACACACACACACACACACTCCCCTAAATTATCACTCGAATGTACTGTATATATATATCCTTGCAATCGAGGCTGCGCATGGTACTTGGTAGACGACAACATTGTCACGTTGATCTGGTTATTTCTTATAGTCGAACAGCATCCAGGCAACACGAGTTTGAGCTTTTTCACTTTGATTCAACGGATCCGCTTATTTCTATTTGTTGGTTAACTGGTCGTTTTGTACTCTCGATGGCGGGCGACTGGACATGGTACACTGTGACTCATTTGCAATGCATGAAATACAAATGTTAAATTAATTAGTGCATATATATATTATATTGGTGTCCGGCTTGAGCATGGGTTTTCTCACGCACCTACATGTACTTGAATTGAACTTTCTTGCAAGCACTAATGGCTTACATAATTTATGTGAGCATTGGATTAACATGCAAGAAAATGTATTTTCCTCATTCTAAATTACACACTGACCCAAATCTTTAAAATGTAAAACTTCTGCAACTTTAGTTTTGACATCAATTTGTAACAGAACAAAATGTGTAGCCATTGCCAGCCACCATGGTTGTGCTTTTGATGGTTCAGATTATACTTTAGGTGGCACTTGGCATGGAAAATTAATTTTTTTATATTTCTAATGATTGTTCAACTACTACTACTAGTTGAACTCTGCCTTTTAAATGTAGAATACAGCCACACTCCACAATAAACTTTTACACCAAGTAAAATATTTTAATATTATGCATGTGAAAAGAGGGTGTTCAAACCACTGGCCTGCATACCCAGGGTTAGTAAATATTTCTTGGGCTAGATAAAACTGCAGAGTTTCTTGATGTGAATGGTCTTTGTGCAGTTTTTGTATGTTTACAGGGTTTGGACGATAAATTGGGACAAACATTTGCAAATCACAAAAATTGCCATAACTTCCTTGAAAATCTTAAATTTGGCACACATGTACTTTAATATGTACTGTATAGGGCTCACTCAATGAATCCACCCTCAGCCTCCACAACACATTCAATTCTGCTGCTGAACCGTCAGCAGGCATTGACTACTGTTATCTTGTTCAAATTGGCAATGACCTTGGTGATTTTGACCTTGGGGGATTATTTGATGTTGTGAGGATGTTTGTTGACTTCTCTCTCACAAACACTCCATAAGAAATTGTTGCACAATGCGCAGTCAAAGGAGGTGGGGCCAGATGTTTATAAATTTGATCAGAACTCCTTCAGGTTCTTCAACCATGCCTGGGTCTTGTTGGCATTGTGGGCAGGTGCACCATCCTGTTAAAACACATAATGATGGTCTCCAGCAATCCTCTCTATCCATTGCTTGACAACAGTGTCTATCACATGGATGTAAACATCAGCATTAACCCTCAGGCCCATCTCAAAGAAGAATGGAGACATGAAGTCACCCTCATTGGAGATGATCCCCAGGACCTTAAATAGAAGTTGAAATCTTTCTTAACATGACAATTGGCAGGTAATCAGTCAGAACAAAGCCAACGATCATTCCTCCTGTTCACTGTCTGATCCTGGCAGAATTTTTTTCTCATCAGAGAAAAAGATCAACTGGTTCTTGGCTTGAGCTTGCACAGCAGCCTAGCTGTCTTGTCCACCCTCCTCTCCACAGTGCCTTGTTAATGAATTGAGCCTTTTTGAGGGCACAGGACTTGTAACTGATGTCTTCATGGACACAACTGTAAATGGTTTTCTCATCCAAATTCAGTTCCTGAGCTAGAGATCTCATTGATCTGCCAGGATCTTCATCCACCATGATTTGCAGCTGTTCGATGAACTCTGTGGTCCTGATGGCATCACTTCTCCTCTTGTGGGGCTTTCTGTCGACAGAAATGTCTTCAGGGTCTTCACCAGCAGCTATCATCGCATCAGATTCACTCTGAGTCTTATTCTTAATGCATAGCACAGGCTCATAGACAACTTCTTGAACTTGGCAATCTCTCCAGGGGTCCGCATGGTGCAAAGTCTGGAAACTATGGCTGCTCTTTTTTGCTCCTCCATTATTGCAAATGTGCTGATCAATGTGAAAATTACTCAAAAAGCACAATATAAGTAGTGTATTTCACACAAACTTTCACTCCATCAATCACGCAACCTTACAGTTACACCCGGCAAAATGTGTTTTGAAAACTGTCCTAATATATTGTCCACACCCTGTATTAAAATTTAAAAGCATACTTAAAACATTTTTTAAATATTGTAAAAAGAAAAGTTGTTTAAATGTTCTGTGCCATTTTGAGTTAGAACAGCTTCTGTTTACAATATCAATGTGTGAGTGTGACTCTTCTTGCATGACTGTATTGGACCGCAGGCAAGTCATAGGTATTTACCAAGTGCTTATGAAATAATAAATGAATTTTTAACAATTTAAGTGTATTACTTTAGATGACTGAGCAAGTATCTTCTCAATAGTTCTAAGAGAAAAAGAATACATGAAAAATTTGCCAGTTTTGCTGTCTAAATGGATTTGTGCACAAGAGGATGCAGCCACAAGCATGACAATGCCAATTTGTAATAAAAACCTTGAAGGCTCCAGTGCAGTGATGCATTGCAACTGACTTCCCAGGTATCTCTCATTCTGAGAAGCAACACACACATAAAAACAGTAGTCAATCTCAATGTGGTACCTGAGAAAGTTCCAGAGCATTCCAGAAAAGCTATCCTGACAACCGAGTGCGATGAGATGGAATTAGGCTTTAGCATGAAAGAACAGGGGGACTGCACTATGCCTGTGGTGGCTTGCATTGAGTAAATGTTGATAGTTTCACGGTGACTTGCTTCAATGTAGCTAACGACACAGTGAAGGCTGCCTACAACCTGTGATCCTTTGTCATTGTAACAAGTCAACATTTATCCTTCTAGTGGCCATCTTCATTTTAAGCCCACAGTGCATTTGCAGCAGAAACAGGAAATGTGAAAATATATTTGTGTATGGATATCACAACTTAGGTTGTGTTATTTTTATAATTAAAATGTTGACTGCTGCACAGAATCAGGTGCAGAAATGAAAAGTTTTACCTTTATCCTACTTGTTAACCTTGCAAACGCTTGCAACCAATTTGATGATGTGAACTTATCTTCACATTGTCTCTAGTTCCTTTGTTTGATATAGCAGTCATTCCAGCATGTCCATCTCTGTTGTCTTGCAGGTTCCTTGGTGTCTCCACAATGCTCCCTGCTTGACCACTTGCTGGAACGTTGTAGGGTGTCTAGTGCTTTGACTGCCAGCTCACCTTGACAAAGTGTGCTTGGATTTACACAAGAGTTTTTAGAGTCTGAAAGACAAGCAGCCATGGATTCGGACTCGTCTTCGGACGAGGGCAAGATGCTGATAGACGTGGGTCGTCTGGAGGAGGGAGAGTCATCACCTTCTCCTGTCATCTCTGCCAGCTGCAGCATGGAGACTGAGGCTGCTGAGGAAGAAGCAACAAAAGAGTCTGAGGATGCTGATGGAGCCATGGCTACAGAAACAGCCAACACCAATATAGAAAAAGAGGAAGAGGAGGGGGGAAGTGAGGAGGACGATGATGATGAAGACGAGGATGAGGAGGAGGATGGTGAAGAGGATGACGGCGAAGAGGATGACGGCGAAGAGGAAGATGATGATGACGGAGAAGAGGATGAAGGTTTGCACATTTCCTTCTCTTATTATACCTGATAATTTTGGTTCATGAATGAAATGTGAAAGTGAAGTTATTAGGACGTACTGCAGTGTAAACTTCATGGTTGATGTAGCGTCCGCGAGACTAGTGATCTTCTGACAATCTTGAAATAAGGAAAAAGCTTATTAAAACTCAGGTAATGACTCAGAAATTTGGCCTCTGGAATCTTTTCATGATTTTGCTTGTATTGGAGCTAATGTGGTCACAGAGCTTATAAGTGGCCTTTGAAATGAGTCATTCTTAGCTAGTGGAGACCAAATACAGGAATTTGATTCAAATAACAAACTTACCAGAAGGGTCCAACAACTTGTGCCATTTTGAAGAGATGTGTATCGACTATCTGAATATGTAAGCAGTGAATCAGTGTCTATAATACTTTAGACCAAAAAAAAAGTAATTGTGGGTGGTCCCTGCACGGGTAACCTGCATGATGTTGTGACACCAATGCAAGAAATTAATAACTAGAAATCTTTTTTTCCCCCAAAAAACTATTAATATGATTGGAGTACTCATTTATCCATCAGTGTGAATGATTTTTAAAGATAATAAGTGCAACTGGTAAGGGGAATGAGGCAAACAAATGTGTGACGCCATGTGCAGGTTACCATCCCACTTATTTTTTCCCCTTCAGTCCAGATTTTTGTACAATCACAGTCATACTAAAGCCACATGATTTTCACATACAGACACTTGAAATATTTCAAGGATCACATAGTAACACTAATTATTTGATGAAAATTGGCTATTCAAATGTATGAAAATGGTAACCTGCGCGATGCGCGACACAAAATGGTGACGCGCGTGATGCAAGAAACCCGATCCCATGCTTCAAAGTTCCTTGAGAATTTAAAAGAGAAATCACTACTCAGTACTCCAGCAATAGTTAGTTTGATCGACAAAACATACATGACGGAAAGAAACAAGACGTTTTCTACAAAAGCAACGCAGATCACTTGGTTTCCCGGTTACCAGCAACACACACGACACCCGAAAAATCGACACGCGATGGAAATTTTCCGGTAGCAAATCAACTAAGTTTCTAAATCTATCGCTGCTCAGTCAAAACTGAGCATTGTATTCAATACTATATGAGCAATTCTAAAAAGGTGGCAATGGCGCATGGTTGTCCAGTAGAGTGTAAATAACACAAAAACTACAAACTTTTTATGATAATGATGTTACGTTTATATCATATTGTAGAGAAAAGATTAAAAATATACATATAATAAATCTGTTCCGATTGTTGCTTTTGTGTGTGAATGGTCCGCATGTATTTAAAGAGAAACGTGAAAAACCGCCATTACCAAACGTGACATTTTTCACCAAGAGGAAAAGGATTCCGTTTTCTCTTGAACCCCACATTTGTTTTCTAACATCTGGTGGTTTTTAGACAAGAAAATAGTTAATGCTCAACTGCCAGCAACTAGAACTGAATGTTACCAACCTATTCTGATTTTATTTGGCTTCAAAATCCGCGTTTGCCTCGTCACGGCGTCGTGTCATTGCAGACGAATTTATCAGTGTACGATAAGATCAACTATTTTCGGCGTGGTTTATTGGATTGGATCCAGGATTGGTGTAAAGTTATCGATAATATCGTCATAATTCTCAGAAAATTAATCAATGCGTTTTTTAAGGAGTTGTAGGATGTGAAAGTTTAGCATCAAATTTCCGTCATAATGTGCCGAGTCAACAAAAGCGAAAAAAGATGAATTTTCTTCGAAACTTTTCTGTTCCCGATCCATAATTTCGTTCTAACACATATATGCCAGAAGTGCTGACCGAGCAACACGAGGTAAAATGGAGCGCAAACGAAGAGGTAAGAGTTTTTGTATTTGTGTCATCATAAATTGTGGACGAGTGCCGAGGCAACAAAGTACTAACCAGGAAGCCAAAATGCACAGATTTGAAAGCTTAGTTTCAGCATCTTCCTTCCAAAGAACGCCACATGTTTGGTATCGCATCGAAGCTTCATTTCCCGGCTTTACGTTGCAACTGTTTCCGGTACCGAAGAATAATTACCGAAGGCACACGAGATAGAAATCAGAAACCAGTGCAAACCAATGGAAAGCTTCGAAATAACGGCCTGTCTGTCAGCTAGGCTCTGATTGGCCGCTTGTGTGCGTGATCACAGCGTGTCACGGCGGAAGTGGCTGGCGGAAACGGCCGAACCGTACTTCGACTGGCGGAAGTGGTGATCGGAAACGGCCGAACCGTACTTCGACTGCTTCCGACCTGAACGTCGGCCGCCGAAGCAAACATCGGTTTCCTGTGTTGACTTGTCACTGATGACACAAAATTGATTTCTTGAATTAAATTGCTGCAAAACGGCAATTTTAAGCTGTACCTTTGCTACAGTGAATAAATGTTGTCATTTTTAGTACACAAACAGTAGTTGGTGTCTGTATTGCTTGTTTTTTGTAATTACTGAGAAAGTGTACAAACGGATATGTTGACTAGTCACCAATGACATTACAAATGCTTTATAATTACCAAATTCAATAGTTTTTTTAATATAATTGTTTTACAGGATGTTATTGCATTAGGAATGACATCTAATATAGTAAGAATAGTTAGTGTGACATTTTTGGTAATAACAGATATTTGTGGTTTTTTTATGACATGGGTGACTAGTCAACATTCACCTTTTTCCACTTTAACGCTCACATACACACACACAAAATAGCAAACTATCTTTTTATTCATAATTTATGATAAAATACAGTTTGTTCTAACATTATATGCTGATTTCAGTCAAATCTGATGATTTTTGACTCACATGCGAAGCAAAAGTGAGTCTATGTACTGAGCCGTGTCGTCCGGGCGTCCGTCCGTCCGTCCGTCCGTCCGTCCGTCCGTCCGGGCGTCCGGGCGTCCGTAAAAAACTTAAACGTTGGATTTTTCTCGGAGACTATTAAGTCTATCAACACCAAATGTGGCATGATGGTGTATGATGACAAGGCCTCAAAAAATATACATAGTGACTTGACCTTGCTTCAAGGTCATGGTCACAGGAGCCATAAATGTGGTCTCAAAAACAGTCATTTTTCACATTTTCCCAATTTTCTCCCACGTTATTGAGAACGGCGACCTCAGCTACAAGTGGTATATAGGTCAAAGCAAGCCCTATCTATTGATACCAGTTTGGTTGACCTTGCTTCAAGGTCAAGGTCACAGGAGCTCTTCAAAGTTGGATCGTATACATATTTTGAAGTGACCTTGACCCTGAACTATGGAAGATAACTGTTTCAAACTTAATAATTATGTGGGGCACATGTTATACTTTCATCATGAGACACATTTGGTCACATATCATCAAGGTCAAGGTCACTTTGACCCTTATGAAATGTGACCAAAATGTGGTAGTTAACCACTAAAAGTGACTATATCTCATGGTAGAAAGTGCCAATAAGCACCATTGTGCTTCCTATGTCTTGAATTGACAGCTTTGTGTTGCATGACCTTGGATGACCTTGACCTTGGGTCAAGGTCACATGTATTTTGGTAGGGAAAATGTGTAGAGCATTTCTTTGTGTATGATGTCATTGGTAGGTTTAGTTGTTTGACCTTGACCTTGAAGGTCACCTGAAGGTCAAGGTCATATAAAGGTCAAGGTCAAGCATGTGAGTCGTATGGGCTTTGCCCTTCTTGTTACTAATTAGGTCTAATGTCACACTTTTCTTGCCACCTTTTTAGAATTGCTCATATAGCTTTAGAAACTGCGCACACTTTGCAAACGAAAGAAGTCCGAAATCGAGCGATTTTCAACCAGAACAGTACAAAGTGAAACACGTGGTAACCTGCGCACGTGGGATTGCCAACGTGTGACACGTCATTGAATTTGCTGTAGAAAGGCGCCACACGTGACTAATTTGCATAAAACGTCATCAAGTTTGGTGTAGAGTATGTAAATACAGGTTTCTGGGCCAGTCAGTCGTAGCGATGTCGCAGCCTTTTTTTTTTAACCTTTGAAAACGAACTTTGCGAACCTGCGTGACGAACGCGACACCAAACTCAAACCAAGACATTACAAGCCTCCTGCAATCTACTTTCTCCTTTTCTTTATAACAACGTGCTTGTGTTTCATATGTTTTCCAGTTTCCAACAGAATTCTGTGTATTGTGTAGTTTTGTCGTCTGCTGGACCTAAAGTTGAAGAGCGGAATTTTGTGACACCATGAGTACGCAAGTAACCCTCGATTTTAAACCGCCAATTTACGACCAAAAGCAAGAAATTAACAGCTTTTGAATGTATAACTCCTTTATTCAATCCATGGCCAACCACATACAAGCAATGAATTGGGTTTCACTAACTTAACAGTTATTGCATGGGGCAAATCAAAAGCATGGTGTCAGCTTTCCCGTTTTCCGACGCCATTTTCAGCACAAAATTCGGGATTGAATTAAAATTAAACATGCATAAAATAAACTTTTTGCCACGGTACCGTTTTTCCTGATGCATTTACATAAGTAAAACACAAATATGATTTGATTTTGTAAAAATAATTATCATACATTTTGTTTTGGGGGCTTGAAAGAGGTGTTTCCTGAGAGTCTCCACTAGCTAAGAATGACTCAAATGGTATGCCATTCTTGACATTTTTTTGTCCTATTTATATACGATATATATTCATTTAAGTGAAGAAAGTATTAACTACTACATCTAGAAGCCCAAAGGTTTTTTTCTCTGCCAATTCACTAAATTAAATCCCTCTTGACTAATGATTGGCCTTTTCCTTTTCAGAGGGTGACGATGATGAAGATGAGGAGGATGAAGAGGAGGGAGAAGAGAGTCCAGATGGTGGGACCTTGCTTGTGGAGGAGGATGAAGATGACGATAGTCCAAAGTGTGCCATTTGCCATGGCGCTTTCACCACTCAGGACCTTGGCAGTCCGGAGAGCTGCGACCACACCTTCTGCCTGGAATGTATCCTGGCTTGGTCCAGGGTAGGTACAGGCTGGCTATTTCTTATCTCCCTGGCACCACATTCTCTCTCCCTCTCTCCTCTCTTTCTCTCTCTTTTTCTCTTTCTCTCTTATTCCCTCTTTCCCTCTCTTTCTCTTTCCCTCCCTACCTCCCTTTTTCCCTCCCTCCCTCCCTCCCTCCTCCCTCCCTCCCTCCCTCCCTCCCTCCCTCCCTCCCTCCCTCCCTCCCTCCCTCCCTCCCTCCCTCCGTTCTTCCCTCCCTCCCTCCCTCCATCCCTCACTCCCTCCCTCCCTCCCTCCCTCCCTCCCTCCCTCCCTCTCTCTCTCTCTCTCTCTCTCTCTCTCTCTCTCTCTCTCTCTCACACACACACAATTCTTAACGTTGTGGCCTTATATAGCCTACAAGGCTGATAGGCCCTTAACCCTCTGAGCGCCGTCGGCGGTCATAACCGCCGAAGTAGTTACCTCCCCTCACAGCCGTCGGCGGTTATAGTCGACAAACTGATAGGCATGTTTGAATCTGGCGCTGTTTGCTATGAATCTTGGGATTGTGAGAGCTCTCTACGCATGGAGACTGCACAGAAGAGCCTCGCTTTCATAATAATAGTCGCCATATTGTTTCACTGCACGTGCGCGAATTTAGATCAAATTTTTAAGTTACTGATCGAGGTAGACACGCTGCCGCTCGTTTCGATTGTGTTGTGAACAACAGTCATCGTTTGAGTTTAGACCTAAGTTTAGTATGATTGAGAGGAAATATCGGTGAATATTATTTTCTGGTTATTTGTTAAAGGTTCCTTTATAAAGAATTGGAAATTGATTCTACCACTTTTTGTCCGTACGTAGACCTCAGTAGATTCTTCGAGAAGCGTGGCGTATGCACTAGAACATGACGGAAGTAGGAGATGGCGAAATACGCATGCGCGAGAGGGAGAGACGGAGAGATCTGGCACGATGAGCGGTCGTAGTGAAGGAGGGCTGAGGCCTATCGAATCCTACAGCTAACATTCTCACGAACTTTGCCAACACAGTTCACGCTGTCTGACGCAGGCGTGTTCAAGTGCTACAGTGAGTACCACCCCGCATGTTATCTACATTCTGTTGGAAGATGATAGCAAAGATACAGGCTCGGTCGAATCACATTCAAGATGGCGATGTCGTGCAGCTTAATGGAGACGCTAGCGAGGAGTTGCCTTCGAAAATGAATGGACAGACTTTTGAGCGTTAGAGCTTTGATCTTCGGACTGTGTATCAAGAACTGAGAGAGTTTCAGAGGTCCTGTTGTTTGAGTGTGTGATTCTACGTTCCGTTGTGAGGAAAATAAAGTTGCTACGTTTTCCTCTACTACGCAAGCTTGTCGTTTCTGTGATTGACTGTAGAACGACAGACGAGCACCAAGAGATTCAAAAGAATCCGTGTTATAGCCTAAAGTGCTAGCAACAACATACCTGCACGCCAATACATCGATAGATTGTGGCCGGCTGTATAGCACGTAACACTGGGGGCCAAGCCGAGGATCTCTACAGCTTCGTCAAGAGTCGACTAGTCAAGATTCGACATTGCCGAACGAGGCCAGTAACGTCATTTTCGTCGAGACCGTGACGCCTACTGTGTGGACTCAAGACAGTGGTCTTGTGTATAGGGAGTCCACGGTAAAGTGTAGTAAAGCTATTGCCGTCGTCAGTCAAAGTCGCCGACACTCCAAGAGCTGCATCATTATCCAGGATGGCGGATTTCTGGCAGGCTGGAGTTGACATCGGACTGAAGGGTAAACAGCTGACCGAGTACGTGAAATCTCGGGAACGAGAACAACAACAGGAACAAGAGATGAAACTGAAGATGCGAAAACTTGAACTCGAAACTCAAGAAAAAGAACGTGACAGAGAAGCTCGAGAAAAAGAACGTGCCAGAGAAGCGCAAGAAAGAGGACGTATACGAGAACTTGAAGCTCAAGAAAAAGAACGTCAACGTCAACATGAACTTGAACTAGCGCGAATTCAGCATGGTGCAAGAAGAGAGGGTGCAGTTCAAAGAGAATCACACAAGGCTCCAAAGATCCCGTCCTTTTTAGAGGATAAGGACAAGATCGACAGCTACCTTGGCAGATTTGAGAGGTATGCTGAGAATGCGAATTGGCAGAAAGATGGATGGGCCATCAAACTGAGTGCTCTCCTCTCCGGGAGTGCCCTCGATGTCTACAACAGGATGTCTGAAGAAGACGCCAAGGACTACGACAAGCTGAAAGATGCATTGCTTCGTCACTACAACTATACAGAGAAGGGATACAGACAACGTTTCCGGGAGTGCAAACCAGAGGCAGGGGAAACACCAGAGCAGTTCATCGAACGGCTGAAGACGTATCTACAGAAATGGGTAGAGCTGTCAGGACTGACAAAGGACTATGATCACCTGCGAGACCTGATAGTCAAAGAACAGTTCGTGGCTGCATGCCAAAAAGATCTGGCAGTCCACTTGGAAGAACAAGAATCTCAGTCCCTGTCGAACCTTGCCAAGTGTGCAGAGCGATATTTGACCGCACATGGAAAGACAATGGCTCCACCAAAGCAACAGCAAAGACAGAAATCCCCGAAGACCGAGATCCAAAGCATAGGCGATACACCGAACGGAGCGGACACACCAAACCAGAAAGGCTGTTTCTACTGCAAGAAAGTAGGTCATCGAATTGCTCAATGTAAAAAGAGGCTGAGAGACGAGTCCACTGCAGAGCAAAAAGAGAGTCCAAAATCACGCAACCCTACCAATCGACAGAATTGCGCGGGAAGTGTCATTTTGCCCCGTGCGAAACCAGTGACTTCAGTTTCAGTAGAGGACGTCAAAGAATGTGTGAGGGACGGCCAAATATTCCTCGCAAATGGCAAGAGCATCCCCGTCGTCGCCAACGGGGCTGTCAACGCGTCAAACATGCCAGTGGCCGAAGGGATGATCAACGGGCATGAAGTGAGCGTCTTGAGAGATTCTGGTTGCAGCGGCGTCATCATCAAAGAAGATTTGGTAACCAAAGACCAACTAACTGGAGAATTCAGACTGACACTCATGGCAGACTGTACATGCGTGCGAGCGCCAACAGCCAAGGTGTCTGTTGACAGTCCATACTTCAAGGGTGAAGTTGAGGCGGTTTGTTTGAAGAGGCCGATGTATGACGTCATGATTGGAAATATCGAGGGAGCACGGTCGCCGAACGATCCTGATCCTGAATGGAAACCAGAAAGCCGGATACAACAGCCAAGAGACGATCCTCTTCCGTTCAAAGAGGTATCCACTCCTGAACTGGAACATTGTGTTGGTGCTGTAACCACCAGGGCACAAGCCAAACGAGACAAGCAAGCAACCAAGCCGTTGAGAGTGAGCAGCCTATCAAAGAACGTCAGTGTCAACAAGGAGGAGCTGATCCAGATGCAGAAAGAAGATTCCGGTCTATCGAAATATCGGAACCGGACGGACAAGGTCACCAGAGGGAAAGGCGTCGTTCACTTTGAAGAAAGAAACAAGATTCTCTACAGAGTTTTTCAACATCCTGACGTTAGTGGTGGCAAGCCTCTGCGGCAAGTCATTGTGCCCACGCCACTCAGAAAGCATGTAATGGAGGTGGCTCACAACTCAATCATGGGGGGTCACCTGGGCATCAAGAAGACGTCGGACAGGATTCAAGCGGCATTCTACTGGCCAGGCTTGCAGCAAGATGTAACCAGATTTTGCCGGTCCTGCGACATTTGCCAAAAGACTGTGCCAAAAGGGAGAATAACCAAAGTCCCTATGCAAAAGATGCCGTTGGTTGATCAGCCATTCAAGAGAGTAGCCATCGACCTTATCGGTGAGATAAAACCAGCCAGTGAAGAGGGACACCGATGGATACTGACACTGATTGATTACGCCACAAGATACCCAGAAGCTGTACCTTTGAAGAAGATTGACACAGAGACAGTCGCTGAAGCCCTAGTTGACATCTTCAGCCGGGTCGGAGTGCCAGAGGAGATCCTTACCGACCTGGGGGTGCAATTTGTTTCGCAGTGCATGGAGGAAGTCAACCGTCTCCTGAGCATCAAGCATCTGACGACGACTCCCTATCATCCAATGTGCAACGGTCTGGTGGAGAAGTTTAATGGGACATTGAAGGCCTCTCTGAAGAAGATCTGCAGCGACGAACCCAGACAGTGGCATCGGTTCATCAACGCCTTGCTTTTCTCCTATCGGGAGGTACCGCAGGAGTCCACAGGCTTCTCCCCGTTCGAATTATTGTATGGGAGGACTGTCAGGGGACCAATGCACATCCTGAAAGAGTTGTGGACAAAAGAAATTGAAACTCCGGAGGTGAAAACCAGTTACCAGTACGTGGTGGATCTTAGAGAAAAGTTGGAGAACACTCTACAGATCGCCCAAGAGAACCTGGAGAAAGCTCAAACCAGCGGAAAGCACTACTATGACAGGAACGCTGTGGTGCGAAAGTTTCGACCAGGAAACAAAGTGTTGGTCCTCTTGCCCACTGACCACAACAAGCTACTTATGCAGTGGAAAGGTCCTTACACCGTGGAAAGTGTGGTCGGACTCAATGACTATCGAGTAAAGGTGGGACAGAAGTCGAAGGTCTACCACGCCAATCTTTTGAAGCTATATGTGGAGAGGACACCGGACCCAGAAGAAGTCATCGGAGGAGCCGTCGTGTCTGAGGACGACTATACCTTCGAAGACGAAGATGTCCTTGATCTGGGAGATGTTGGCCACAAAGAAGGTGCGCGTGATGTCAAAGTGGGGGAACAACTGTCAGCCAGTCAACGTGCCGAGCTTAGCGAGCTCGTCGGCGAGTTCGAGCATGGGTTTCGAGTCGCTCCAGGGTCTACTTCCCTGATCGAACATGAAGTGAACCTCACCTCATCAGTTCCGGTACGCTCGCGTCCGTACCCAATACCCTACCAAGCGCGCGAGTCACTGAAAAGGGACATCAACGAAATGTTGGAGATGGGAGTCATCAGGGAGTCCACATCTCCCTATGCATCACCTGTAGTGGTTGTGAAGAAGCCTGATGGTAGCAACCGCGTGTGCATTGACTACAGGAAGCTCAACAAGATCACTGTGTTTGATCCCGAGCCCATGCCCACAGCTGAAGATTTGTTCCGACGTCTAGCGGGGAGCAAGTTCTTCTCAAAAGTCGATTTGAGCAAGGGGTATTGGCAAGTGCCCATGAGAGCCGAGGACATACCCAAGACGGCATTCGTAACGCCAGATGCGACTTATGAGTGTCTCAAAATGCCTTTCGGAATGGTGAACAGCGGAGCAACCCTAAAACGAGGCCTCAGGAAGATGCTAGCAGGCATGGACAACGTGATCTGCTACTGGGATGACCTCCTAATACATACAAAGACATGGGAAGAACACATGAAGACTTTGAGAGAGCTGTTCACCCGCCTCACAAAAGCAGACCTGACTGTGAGAGCCAGCAAGTGCATCCTGGGGACCGACAATGTGGACTTCATTGGTCACTCCCTCAAGAACGGTCAGAAGGGGCTCCTGGAAGCAAACATCACCAAGATCCAGAATGCTCCACGTCCTACTACCAAGAAGAAGGTCAGATCTTTCATGGGTCTAGCTGGTTACTATAGGGAGTACATACCCAACTTTGCTGCCATCACAGCTCCACTCACTGATCTGCTGAAGAAGGGATGTCCGAACCAAGTACCCTGGGGACCAGCCCAAGAGAAAGCCTACCAGGCAGTCCGCGACCTTCTGACGAAAGAACCGATTCTGCAACTTCCAGATATAGCCAAGCTGTTCGTCTTGAGAACTGACGCATCAGACGAAGGGATTGGCGCCGTCCTTATGCAAGAGCGGGAAGGAAAGCTGTTTCCTGTCAGCTATGCCAGCAAGAAATTAACCAGCGCAGAGAAGAGGTACTCAACCATCGAGAAGGAGTGCCTGGGCATCATCTGGGGAATCCGCAAGTTTGAGGCTTACTTGCAAGGTGTCAAGTTCGTGCTGCAGACGGACCATCGACCATTGACATTCATGAACTCTGCCAAGTTCACGAACAGTCGTGTCATGAGATGGGCGATGTACTTGCAAAACTTTGACATGCGGGTGGAATCTGTCAAAGGACTGGACAACATTGGGGCTGATTATCTCAGCAGAACCGCCGAGTAGAAGTCCTGAAACTATGTGTAAATATGAGTTTACAAGTATTTTTGTTAGAAGAAATGTCCAGGGAAATTTCTTCTTAAGTGGGGGGTGATGTTGTGAACAACAGTCATCGTTTGAGTTTAGACCTAAGTTTAGTATGATTGAGAGGAAATATCGGTGAATATTATTTTCTGGTTATTTGTTAAAGGTTCCTTTATAAAGAATTGGAAATTGATTCTACCACTTTTTGTCCGTACGTAGACCTCAGTAGATTCTTCGAGAAGCGTGGCGTATGCACTAGAACATGACGGAAGTAGGAGATGGCGAAATACGCATGCGCGAGAGGGAGAGACGGAGAGATCTGGCGCGATGAGCGGTCGTAGTGAAGGAGGGCTGAGGCCTATCGAATCCTACAGCTAACATTCTCACGAACTTTGCCAACACAGTTCACGCTGTCTGACGCAGGCGTGTTCAAGTGCTACAGTGAGTACCACCCCGCATGTTATCTACATTCTGTTGGAAGATGATAGCAAAGATACAGGCTCGGTCGAATCACATTCAAGATGGCGATGTCGTGCAGCTTAATGGAGACGCTAGCGAGGAGTTGCCTTCGAAAATGAATGGACAGACTTTTGAGCGTTAGAGCTTTGATCTTCGGACTGTGTATCAAGAACTGAGAGAGTTTCAGAGGTCCTGTTGTTTGAGTGTGTAATTCTACGTTCCGTTGTGAGGAAAATAAAGTTGCTACGTTTTCCTCTACTACGCAAGCTTGTCGTTTCTGTGATTGACTGTAGAACGACAGACGAGCACCAAGAGATTCAAAAGAATCCGTGTTATAGCCTAAAGTGCTAGCAACAACATACCTGCACGCCAATACATCGATAGATTGTGGCCGGCTGTATAGCACGTAACAGATTGCGCACGCTGGCCCAGAAATGACTTAGCTCGATCCTGATGAAGAGCGAATCTTCGAAATATTGTTCGATTCGGACTCGGAAGAAGAATTCCATGGCTTCACAGAGGAAGATTTGGTCGAGTTTGCCGCAGACAGTGACTCCGATGACGAAATCGAAGTTGAACCAGCGCAGTCTAAGATTCCGTCTGCGTGTGACCACTCTTGGTTGCTGTGGCAAACTCAACCAAATCTTCCTCTGTGAAGCCATGGAATTCTTCTTCCGAGTCAGAATCGAACAATATTTCAAAGATTCGCTCTTCATCAGAATCGAACTCAATCATTTCTGAGCCAGCGTGCGCAATTGAAATCGCGCAACAACGTGTCTACCTCGATCGGTAACTTCTAAATTCGCGCATGGACTCTCCTCAACATGTGCCCGATGAGGTATCTAAATCGGATGCTTTTTATCTCTATTTCAACTAATAAAGTCGTTGACTTGATGATCGACAAAACGAATCGCTACGCTGGTCAAATGAGGGTGAAGATAGGAAGCGATGCGGGAATTTATTCTCGAGTGAGTCAGTGGCAGCCTGTCACTCGACACGTTTTTTTATTTGTGTTGTCTCAGTTTATTTTTAAATCATATTGTATTGCATGGACATAAATTTCAGTGTGTCTATCAGAGAGAGCATTCAATTTTCCATCTTTCCTCCAAAAAGTTTGCCTCTATAGCAAATAATAAAATAATTGTATATTTTTAAACAGAAGAGGGGTCTCGGTTTTGGGGCACGTCCAGAAAATAACTGGCTGCAGGGAGTAAAATCCGTGAAAAATTAATGGCGTCCAGAGGGTTAAACTCCATCCATCCATCCATCCATCTCACACACACACACACACACAGTGACACACACACACACACACACACACACACACACACACACACACACACACACACACACACACACACAGTGACACACACACACACAGTGACACACACACACACACACACACACACACACAGTGACACACACACTCCCCCACACACACTTTTGACACGCATGCTGAGAAATTTTAATTTGAGATACCCTCCCCTCCACCGCATCTCTAATGCCATGCACACACCTGGACTGTTGGTCATGCATACACCTGGACTGTTGGTCATGCATACACCTGGACTGTTGGTCATGCATACACCTGGACTGTTGGTCATGCATACACCTGGACTGTTGGTCATGCATACACCTGGACTGTTGGTCATGCATACACCTGGACTGTTGGTCATGCATACACCTGGACTGTTGGTCATGCATACACCTGGACTGTTGGTCATGCATACACCTGGACTGTTGGTCATGCATACACCTGGACTGTTGGTCATGCATACACCTGGACTGTTGGTCATGCATACACCTGGACTGTTGGTCATGCATACACCTGGACTGTTGGTCATGCATACACCTGGACTGTTGGTCATGCATACACCTGGACTGTTGGTCATGCATACACCTGGACTGTTGGTCATGCATACACCTGGACTGTTGGTCATGCATACACCTGGACTGTTGGTCATGCATACACCTGGACTGTTGGTCATGCATACACCTGGACTGTTGGTCATGCATACACCTGGACTGTTGGTCATGCATACACCTGGACTGTTGGTCATGCATACACCTGGACTGTTGGTCATGCATACACCTGGACTGTTGGTCATGCATACACCTGGACTGTTGGTCATGCATACACCTGGACTGTTGGTCATGCATACACCTGGACTGTTGGTCATGCATACACCTGGACTGTTGGTCATGCATACACCTGGACTGTTGGTCATGCATACACCTGGACTGTTGGTCATGCATACACCTGGACTGTTGGTCATGCATACACCTGGACTGTTGGTCATGCATACACCTGGACTGTTGGTCATGCATACACCTGGACTGTTGGTCATGCATACACCTGGACTGTTGGTCATGCATACACCTGGACTGTTGGTCATGCATACACCTGGACTGTTGGTCATGCATACACCTGGACTGTTGGTCATGCATACACCTGGACTGTTGGTCATGCATACACCTGGACTGTTGGTCATGCATACACCTGGACTGTTGGTCATGCATACACCTGGACTGTTGGTCATGCATACACCTGGACTGTTGGTCATGCATACACCTGGACTGTTGGTCATGCATACACCTGGACTGTTGGTCATGCATACACCTGGACTGTTGGTCATGCATACACCTGGACTGTTGGTCATGCATACACCTGGACTGTTGGTCATGCATACACCTGGACTGTTGGTCATGCATACACCTGGACTGTTGGTCATGCATACACCTGGACTGTTGGTCATGCATACACCTGGACTGTTGGTCATGCATACACCTGGACTGTTGGTCATGCATACACCTGGACTGTTGGTCATGCATACACCTGGACTGTTGGTCATGCATACACCTGGACTGTTGGTCATGCATACACCTGGACTGTTGGTCATGCATACACCTGGACTGTTGGTCATGCATACACCTGGACTGTTGGTCATGCATACACCTGGACTGTTGGTCATGCATACACCTGGACTGTTGGTCATGCATACACCTGGACTGTTGGTCATGCATACACCTGGACTGTTGGTCATGCATACACCTGGACTGTTGGTCATGCATACACCTGGACTGTTGGTCATGCATACACCTGGACTGTTGGTCATGCATACACCTGGACTGTTGGTCATGCATACACCTGGACTGTTGGTCATGCATACACCTGGACTGTTGGTCATGCATACACCTGGACTGTTGGTCATGCATACACCTGGACTGTTGGTCATGCATACACCTGGACTGTTGGTCATGCATACACCTGGACTGTTGGTCATGCATACACCTGGACTGTTGGTCATGCATACACCTGGACTGTTGGTCATGCATACACCTGGACTGTTGGTCATGCATACACCTGGACTGTTGGTCATGCATACACCTGGACTGTTGGTCATGCATACACCTGGACTGTTGGTCATGCATACACCTGGACTGTTGGTCATGCATACACCTGGACTGTTGGTCATGCATACACCTGGACTGTTGGTCATGCATACACCTGGACTGTTGGTCATGCATACACCTGGACTGTTGGTCATGCATACACCTGGACTGTTGGTCATGCATACACCTGGACTGTTGGTCATGCATACACCTGGACTGTTGGTCATGCATACACCTGGACTGTTGGTCATGCATACACCTGGACTGTTGGTCATGCATACACCTGGACTGTTGGTCATGCATACACCTGGACTGTTGGTCATGCATACACCTGGACTGTTGGTCATGCATACACCTGGACTGTTGGTCATGCATACACCTGGACTGTTGGTCATGCATACACCTGGACTGTTGGTCATGCATACACCTGGACTGTTGGTCATGCATACACCTGGACTGTTGGTCATGCATACACCTGGACTGTTGGTCATGCATACACCTGGACTGTTGGTCATGCATACACCTGGACTGTTGGTCATGCATACACCTGGACTGTTGGTCATGCATACACCTGGACTGTTGGTCATGCATACACCTGGACTGTTGGTCATGCATACACCTGGACTGTTGGTCATGCATACACCTGGACTGTTGGTCATGCATACACCTGGACTGTTGGTCATGCATACACCTGGACTGTTGGTCATGCATACACCTGGACTGTTGGTCATGCATACACCTGGACTGTTGGTCATGCATACACCTGGACTGTTGGTCATGCATACACCTGGACTGTTGGTCATGCATACACCTGGACTGTTGGTCATGCATACACCTGGACTGTTGGTCATGCATACACCTGGACTGTTGGTCATGCATACACCTGGACTGTTGGTCATGCATACACCTGGACTGTTGGTCATGCATACACCTGGACTGTTGGTCATGCATACACCTGGACTGTTGGTCATGCATACACCTGGACTGTTGGTCATGCATACACCTGGACTGTTGGTCATGCATACACCTGGACTGTTGGTCATGCATACACCTGGACTGTTGGTCATGCATACACCTGGACTGTTGGTCATGCATACACCTGGACTGTTGGTCATGCATACACCTGGACTGTTGGTCATGCATACACCTGGACTGTTGGTCATGCATACACCTGGACTGTTGGTCATGCATACACCTGGACTGTTGGTCATGCATACACCTGGACTGTTGGTCATGCATACACCTGGACTGTTGGTCATGCATACACCTGGACTGTTGGTCATGCATACACCTGGACTGTTGGTCATGCATACACCTGGACTGTTGGTCATGCATACACCTGGACTGTTGGTCATGCATACACCTGGACTGTTGGTCATGCATACACCTGGACTGTTGGTCATGCATACACCTGGACTGTTGGTCATGCATACACCTGGACTGTTGGTCATGCATACACCTGGACTGTTGGTCATGCATACACCTGGACTGTTGGTCATGCATACACCTGGACTGTTGGTCATGCATACACCTGGACTGTTGGTCATGCATACACCTGGACTGTTGGTCATGCATACACCTGGACTGTTGGTCATGCATACACCTGGACTGTTGGTCATGCATACACCTGGACTGTTGGTCATGCATACACCTGGACTGTTGGTCATGCATACACCTGGACTGTTGGTCATGCATACACCTGGACTGTTGGTCATGCATACACCTGGACTGTTGGTCATGCATGTTGATTTTTGTTGCAGCGGGTCAACACCTGCCCCATGGATCGCAGTGTCTTCCATCTGATATTTGCACGCCATGCTGGTGAAAATGCAATTTACAAAAAGGTGAGTTAATACTTGTATTAAAAAATGTTCAGGCAGATACAAAAGAAAAAGAAGAGATGTCTTCTGTTGCTTTATGCTGACTATAGTGTTTTGAAAATCTCCACAGAAAAGGCATGTTGCCGTCTCTTCACTCTGTAAAAAAGCATAAACAACTTGAGAATTCAAGAAAAGGAAAATCTAGTTGTCATGGGGCTTTTAAGAATAATTGTAACTGATAATGCTGTACAGTGGGATATTCTTCAAACACTACCAACAATCACCAAGTGGGTATGTGTAAACAGCAAAGGCAACACAAAAATTGCAATCAACTGTCCCTCCTACATTATTTCTGTGTACCAAAGATTATTCCTTTTTCCCTTCATTCATCACAAATTTTCTAAAATGTTCTTCCCTTTTGTGTAGATTTCAGTGGAGAACCAAGTCCAGGAGGAAGAGGAGGAGGAGGAAGATGAACTGGCCGACTCATTCTGCCAGATCTGCCAGCACGGGGACCGTGAAGACGTTCTCCTGCTCTGTGATGGCTGTGACAGAGGGTGTGTGTCCCTAGAAAAACTTAAATCTGCCTTTATTATTGTTTTTTAAATAGACAACTGTAATTTCTGTAGTCCACATTGCTGAGTGGTACTCAGTAAAATGTGCAAGCTTTCTTGAATTTGGAGATGAGGTGATGACAACTTTTTGAAACTTGACAGTAATTGAATAGGATGTTGAATTTGTCCCTTTCAATGTCTGTACTTTGATAAATGTGCATCCTGCAAGATAATCACAATATTGCTTTGTTTTTGAGGTCTACAGATTTGAAGGATGTAGAGTGTAATAGTTAGTGTTGAATTTTGCTTTGGTTTTGAGGTCTACAGATTTGAAGGATGTAGAGTGTAATAGTTAGTGTTGAATTTTGCTTTGGTTTTGAGGTCTACAGATTTGAAGGATGTAGAGTGTAATAGTTAGTGTTGAATTTTGCTTTGGTTTTGAGGTCTAAAGATTTGAATGATGTAGAGTGTAGTAGTTAGTGTTGAATTTTGCTTTGTATTTGAGGCCTTAAGATTTGAATGATGTTGAGTGTAGTAGTTAGTGTTGAATTTTTCTTTGTATTCGAGGCCTTACGATTTGAATGATGTAGAGTGTAGTAGTTAGTGTTGAACTTTGCTTTGGTTTTGAGGTGTAAAGATTTGAGTGATGTAAAGTGTAGTAGTTAGTGTTGAATTATGCTTTGGTTTTGAGGCCTAAAGATTTTTTTGTAGAGTGTAGTAGTCACTGTTAAATTTTGCATTGTATTTGAGGCCTAAAAATTTAAATGATGGAGTAAGTAGTAGTTATTGTGAGAGGGAGAGGTTCCCTGTGGAATCGGAATAGTTGGGCTCAGCAGACGGGCAAGAGTTCCAAAAAGACTGACTCTATTTTGCAGGTGGCACTGTGACTGCCTGGACCCCCCTCTGAGTGAAGTGCCTGTCAATGAGTGGTTCTGCCCCTTGTGCCGGGCGCAGAACGAAGGTGAGGCATAAAGAGAGCAATACAGACTTCGTTTTTAACTGATAACTGCAAGACTGACCATCCATAGGGTTTTGCCACTCTTCCATGGAGTGTCTACTTGGCTCCTCTTCCTTGAGATTTGGTCTTGTGGTTTCAGCACATAGATTTTGTAAAAAGTAATCAGTGTTTTTAGCAGTTTTATGAGCAGTTATAAATGTTACATTTGGGAAAAATATGAAGTTGTGTAGAAATCTTCCCAGACAACTTGCTTGATGTTGTATGCAGAGTAAAGCCTTCAGAGCTTTGAAGATAAAATGAGAATTCCAACATAAATGTATTCAGATTGTGGTTGCTTTTGTGACTTGTAAATAACACTGCTTTCAATTTTTCTGTTTGTCTATAGATCTTGAGGAGGATGAGGAGGAGACATTCCTCTCTCGCAGACAGATTCCTCGCACCATGGCCAGTGAGCGTGTGAGAGCCAGCATTCGCCAGGCACGCCTTGCTCGGGCCAGCATGCTTATTGACTCCATGTCCTCTGAGGTTGGTTCCCAAGTTTGCTTGAAGCTCCTTTGTTTATCAACAAGCACTCTCACACAGTTCTGGAAGTGTATTGACTCCATGTCCTCTGAGGTTGGTTCCCAAGTTTGCTTGAAGCTCCTTTGTTTATCAACAAGCACTCTCACACAGTTCTGGAAGTGTAGTTGCCCTTTTGCCATCCATGTGCTGCATAATTGTAACTTTTTGTATGAGTGTTGTTTCATTGAATAGTTTCTGTCTTGGGCCCCAGTTAGATCTGTTTGGATATGTCCTTATAGTAATTACCTTGTTCAGAGCAGAGTGAGCCTGTGTTAAGCAGTGAGAAAGCCAAATGGATGCTTTCACTTGTTGCTGTGCTGATATTTCAACAAACCCAGAATTTTCCCGTCCCAGGTATAGAACCATGGCACTGCGCCTTGCACATTGTCAAACCCCAAAACATGCTCGCCTATCTCCGCCTGTCAAAAGACATGGTTTCAGCAAGTGAGTAGAGGGTGAGGGGCTGACATTGCACTCATGCAAGAGCATTGGAGGTGTGGGCTGCCAGGAACTGGTATATATTTTAGACAAGATTGAAAGGAAGGGAATCTTCTGTTAATACCTTTCGTTTTTTGCTTTGGCATGTCATAAGATATTGAACCAAAGCTAACGAAGTCACACAGAGGGGTAGTTGAATCATAGATGTTCAAGTATGATCATTAACGCACTGACAGGATTACATGCATGAACAGATTTATGACACAGGGTTCCAGCAAGAATTACACAGGGTTCGTACAGGTCATGGAAAACGTGGAAAGTCATGGAATTTGATTTTTCCTTTTCCAGGCCTGGAAAGTCATGGAATTTCAACTTAGGTCATGGAAAGTCATGGAATTTAAGAAAGAAAAAAAAGAAAGAAAAAAAAGACGTTTTCTAGGCTGTGCTTCGCGCGATACTCTCAATCTAATTTTAAACGCTGAGCACGTCAGGAAAACGTGCCCTTGCATCCCATTGGTTAATTCTGAAGGCTCGTGTGCCTTCTGCTTCCTGATTGGTTCTTTGGCTAGGTGACCTCGTTTCATTTCCACGCCGGTCCCGTCAGTTGGTTCAAACGAGGACAGAGTGAAAAGAGATTGTTTTGTTTGTGGTGCAGTGTTTCTTTGAGAATCAGATTATCATCATGCCTGGAAAGTGTCGCTTTCAAGACTCTTGGACAGGAGACCCTGAATACCGTGAGTGGGTCATGCGAGCGAGAGTGGATGGGATGGCAAAGTGCCGATTTTGTGAAAAAGACTTTGATGTATCTAACATGAGAGCGGCAGCGTTGAAAAGCCACACGAATGAAAGGTGTCGCGCACCAGGCACGTGCTAAAAAACACCAAGAAGAAAAGAGCAAACATCAAACACGAATATCAGATTTTGTTCAAACTGCAAAAAATGCTGAGACAGAGAGTGCTTCAAAGGTGGTGGTTCCAGCTGGCGCTGCTACGCCGGTCGAAACTAGGCCTGCACCCACTGGCAGTGGCAGTAGATCTACTGGGATTGACACTTTCTTGACAACAGAGGACACACTGAAAGCAGAAATTTTGTGGACTTTGAAAATGGTCATCTCCCACTTCTCATTCTCCAGTACCAAAGGAATGAACGAGCTGTTCCGTCGCATGTTTCCCGACAGTGTCATCGCCTCCAAGTTTGCCTTGAGTGAAAGCAAAGCCCGGTACTTGATAACTTTTGGTCTGGGGCCACATTTCTTAGACATACTCAAGGCAAAGGCCAGGTCTTCTGATTCTCTGGTGCTGCTCTTTGATGAGTCCCTGATAGCTGAACTTCAGAAGAAACAGCTGGATATCCATGTCCGATTTTGCTATTTACCATTTGGCGCTGGATCGAAATGGCGACCGCATGTCTGTTTCAAAATGTTGCTGTTTCTAACGTAATTTGGTCAAATATAGTTCTGGTTTAATTAGAATAGCTTAAATATATCATATTCAAGAAGGGGATAACGATATATATGCTCATTTCTAAGCCATTTCGAAGACATTAGCGCCATTTCGGTAAATAGCATGACCGTCAAAATCACACACTGGCGAGTAAGAGCGTGACGGCGCAGATGCGATTTTGACGGACAAATCAGCTGAAATCGGTTCGTTTATTGGGGTTTATGTTTCAGTTTATGCTAGAACAATCATTTAGGAAGATATTTATTGCAATATTTTGCACATATTGGAAAAAGTATTGTAGAACTCGGGACCTTCAGCGAGTGCTAAATAGACGCCGCACGCGATGTTCGAAGAAATTTCATCAGACCGGAAGTGGCCGTCGGTTCGATAGAATCCACTTTTTCTAGGATTCGCACATATCAATAACACAAAATACCAATGTAACGTGAAAGATGAAAGTCTTTCTGAGTTGTCTAATTTTTTTTAACTAGTGGTAGGATTCCGTGGTAATTTGTATCAAATCTTTGCGCTACTACAGTACTAGCCTGAAAATGCACTCGGCAATACCACTTCACTTTCATGGCTAATTGTGGACAATCCACAAAATATTGTGAATAAAAACAAGAATGAAAGTTGTTTATGAAGCAGAAGGTTTCAAGAACGTGTCGTGTAGTTTTGTGTTAATCCGTCTTATTTCCGCTGAGAACATACAAGCCGATTACGTAAAAAAAACACCCTCCGCCACTACCGACTCGCGGTGGCTCTACGGAGTTTGCATTTCGCGACTTGGGTTGGTCTCTTCTAAACACTCGTCCGTCGATGTTTCTCATTTGATCAAGTTGAAACTTTACTACTCATTAGAGGAAAGATTGCTCTTTCGTTCGGTGTATGTTTGAACTTCCGGTAAAAATCGAAAGACGAGTTATGGATGAAAGTTCGAACGTCATCGGACATTTTGTTAAAATTTGCTCACTCCCGCTTTTCCGATCAATTTCGTACAGACACCCTCGGATTCTACAAGATTTCCCCCTTCCAACGCTATATTCGATGTTAATGTACGATGAATCTACTTTTTGTCTAGCGCCCGGATTGTGCGCTTGAAAGGAGAAAACAGGCGGAAATTTTCCACCTGTTTGTGTGTACATCGGACCGCAATGGCGTTGTGTAGACGCGTGCTCGATTACCACATTCAGCGTGCGTTAATCGTTGAAGCACCAGACAATTTGGGACAAAAGTATCATCATTTTAAGGAGTACTTGCTTGAAAATTTTCTGCATTTGTCAGTTTTTGAATCAATCTGCTGTAAAAATAATAAAAAGAATTATATTTTTTTAACAACGGGTGTATTGTGCGTGAGTTTGGTCGTGCGCCATACACTTTTCTCTTTAAAATTGTCATGTATCACAGTACGCTAGGTCATGGAAAATGTTGTTGAAGGTCATGGAAAGTCATGGAAAAGTCATGGAATTTTGTATCTAAAAACCTGTACGAACCCTGAATTTACATTGTCAAGATATTTAAACAAACCCAGGTTTTTCCTGTCTCAGGGATAGAACCATGGCACTGAGCCTCGCACATCATCAAACTCCAAAGCATGCTGTGCTGCTTTCAGGAGGACGCAGATGCTGAGGCCCAGCCTAGCACCTCTAGTGCTGCTCAGAGGAAGACCACCCCTAAGAAGACGACTCGCAAGAAGAAGAGGAAGACAACCAGGAAGCGAAAGTCAACGAAGAGGAAGAGGAAGACCACCAAGGCTGGGAAGAGGAAGTCTACTGGGAGGAAGAAGGGGAGAAGGCGCAAGAAGAGGAGGACAAAGGCTAGCAAAAGGGTAAGGAAACGCATTTATCACTTGTGCATCCCACATTTGCTGGTAAATGCAAGATTCATTTACAGTGTATGCTGTCTTTTCCTTGCCTGCCACTGACAGCCGTTTCAGGTTATTTCACAGTTTATGGAAGACACTGTTGCAGGTGTTTCTGAAATTACTTATTTTGATTTCTGCCCACAATTATTATCAGTGTTTAAATAATTGCTGATATGTTTACTTGAGTTACTCTCTGAAGTGGTGATAAGCACAGGCAGCTGGTTGAAACTTGGCATTAAAAAAATTAATATGGATAAGTAGTGTCTCTCGTCAGAGCCAGACGAGCTATACAGCTGCATTCTGACTGCTTTCAATAAATACATGGTAAAAGGCCTCACTGGTGCAGGCTCATGACTGATGATAGGACAAACGTACAAAAGAAAATATCTTTGGATTTTTTAATTGGCTACGTCAGCAGGTTTCATGAAACTATTCAAGAAGGGCTCTTGCTTTGTCATATGAAAAATTGTGCAACTGATTTTGATGGTTACTGTTTTCAGCCAAGATTGATTGACCCGTTGCAAGTGGACCCTAGGCAGCGCATTTTCCGCAGCCTGGGTCTGAGCCGTCCCCCTGTTGGGCGCACCATTCCCATGCAGAAGATGCCAATTTGCAAGCCTGGAGACCTTGGTGTTTCTCTCTCCCTCCTGGGTGACAACAATGAGCTCCATGCCTACAGGTATGAACTGACTCCCCTCTTTTCGCGTTGCTGCATCCTTTCTAGTTGCTTGACTTGCTGCAGTTGCCTTGCCAGACAAATGGCAATGGGTATGGTTGCTGGCTTTGGTGTTGCATCACTAGAAGGTCTTGAAATGTCATTTCAAATTACCTCCTGTTGGGCACGTAAAAGGAAATTTGATGGGACACAACATTAAGGGGAGACCTGGCAGAAGAAATTGATAATTTGGGCTTCCTTTGTTGATTTGGAAAACTTGCCGATTTTGCCGATGTGGACCCGATGTTGCTTTAGTGTGAAAACGAACTCTTTATGGGCTAAATTCAGCAATAAAACATACCACCCATCTACCAAACGAGTTTTCTTGGACAATATTTCGTCAAAATTTGGAATGTTTGGGTCTTGGCAACGGGCCTAAATTTTGAATGAACCCGTGCAAATTAGGTATCACTAGAAAGCTGCACATGTCCTCTACAAATTGCAAATTGTAACTCTTCTAGACTCTCTCTTCATAGAGCTACATGGCAGCAAAGAAGAGTTAAATTGTATGAGATCTGGTCAGCTGATGCAAATGGACCAATCAGAGAGCTGGAATCACTACCACAATGCAATGCGGCTTAGAGACAAAATGGATGCCACAAGAGCTGTTGAGCTGTCAGTTTGATACATTTTGCCATGTCTGGACGAAAATCGCACACTGTATGTGCTTTCAAACTCAAGAAAAGCAAGAAAAGAAAGGAGCAACTGTCAGCTGCAGGAGCTGTGAAGGGAAGAAAGGCTGGTGATGTGGAATTGACGTCAGCCACACATGCAAGCGCACTATCGGCGACTGCTACATCATCATCGTCGGAACCAGTCCCATCTACATCGGCTGCTGAACCACTGGCATCAAGTTCCCGCTGCAGCACACCAGTCCCCTCTACATCTACTGATGATCCGGCACCATCCTCATCGCGATTGACATTGGAGAGATTTCGAGAGGAGTATGCCATGCCCAGTGCAGCCGACCGAGAGTGGATTCTGACAGAGATCGGTCAGCTCAATGAACTCATTTCGGATGCAGTGTGTCCAGAGTGCTTCAAGAATCGTCTCTCAGTACGAGCTGGCACCCCTCTTGGATTTTCTCAGGATATGACTATGATTTGTGGACGATGTGGAGAGGTAAGAAAATGCTTTTCTTCACCTCGCATCGAAAAGAGGCAGGAGAAGAACGTGGGGTTTGAGGTGAACAGGCGTGCTGTGCTGTATTCCCATGAATTGGTGGTGGGTATGCTGCCTTGCGAAAGTTTTGCACAGTTTTTGGCATGCCTCTTCTCCATGGCAAAACTTTTTCCAGCATTGACAGGAGAGTCTGTGATGCTCTTGCTGCATCAGGGGAAGCCACACTGGACATGACAGTGGACTTTGTGAAAAGGCAATACAGAGAGACCCATCATTCTGGCCAACACGCAGCAGAGGAGTTCAGTGAGGAAGACAGTGAGGATGACACAGCATGGGATGAAGATGATGGGATACCATGGATGATGGATAGATGTGTTGTTCAATGGTACATGGCAGAAACGAGGATTCACATCTCACAACGGTGTGGGCGTTGTGATTGATGTCCTCACAGGGTATGCTGTAGACTTCGAGGTGCTGTCAACATACTGCCACGTGAGCACCATGAACAAAGAAAAACTGAGGAAGATTACTGCAGCTGAGAGATGCAGGGGTGATGCAGAGTTTGAACATTGCTGCAAATGAGGTGACCCTGCTTCTGCTGCAGAAAGAAGATGCCAAGAGGAAGAGGAAGGCAGATAAAGCTGCAACTCTAGCTTTCCAGAACAAAAGACGTTCACACCGTGTTGAGCATCTGCATGACATTGCTGCTCAGGAGGATGAAGAGGGACCAACCTATGGCCCAGGCATGCTGGAAGACTCATAGAAGGTGACTGGGAAGCTGAAATCAGCTGCAAATTTGACTGCAAGTCCTTTTTCTGTGACATGGAACATTCCAAAAACTTTGTTGGCTGATTTCTCGGATTGTTGATTTTTCACGATGGTAGCTTCATGTAGAAATCGATAGAAAAGTGTGTGTTTGTGCTTGTCACTTTCTGTTTTTTTCATTTTGTAGACAGATGAGTAGTCTGTGATACTACAATGAGAATTTTATAGAAAAACATTAGGTAAATTTTGCATTTGCTGAAGATTAAAAGAATTTGAAGCCTTACACAAACAGAAAACATATAGTTAAAATTCTAGGTTGTAGTGTTTTTTTTAAACAAGATAAACAAGATGTGTTCATGTAATCTAATGAGCAACATTATTATATGCAAATCAAAATTTGTTTGAAGTTGATACGTAGTTTCTTGATTTTTTTTTAAAATACTGATTTCTTGAACAATACATATTTGCCCATATTTTCGTCATAACGCTATCATTATTCTCATAAGTACACTAGATACAGCCTTTATTTGATTTTTGGGGGGTTTATTCCAAATGAACTAAATCAAGAATCAGCATCAAAATTGGAGAGAAAAAAATTGGTTAAAAATGTGTACTGTAGCTGCCAGGTCTCCCCTTAACTCATTTGCGGCGCGTAGGCTCATATAAATAGATGGTGTGGTAGGCTCATATGAGCCTACGCGCCGAACATAGTCGTTCGCGGCGCGTAGGCTCAATAGAGCCTACCACATTAGCATATTTTTGCCCCCTTACAACAATGAAAATATGGTTTAGAGAACTAGTCTAGTCTTGAATTCGTCTCTGTACTATAGTTTGCCAGCTTTAGATCAACACACAGATCTTTCCCGGCCAGACCATCATAACCTTTATCAGCAATGCACTATGAGGCACGAAGTAAACAGCGATGGCGGCGTAGCGTCGATCGCAGCGCGAGGTGGGTGAGCGAGTGGAAATTGCTATAGAGGAGGGTTCTGATGCTGAAGTGAATGCTTTGTATGAGATAGGAACTGATGTAGATGATCCCTTTCATGATGATGATGATAGTGGTGATTTTCCTCTCGCTAATGACGAGGTATCAGACAGCGAGGATGAGAGCGAAGTTGTCATGGTGGCTGAAACTAGTCGACGTCACCATCAGCTGCTCGGTAGTTAATTGTAGGCTCATATTGGTTGAAACTCAGGACTAATATACACAATCATCACAAAATTTCTCCAGTGTGTTTTTGTGATGATCCCTTTCATGATGATGATGATAGTAGTGATTTTCCTCTCGCTAATGATGAGGTATCAGAGAGCGAGGATGAAACTAGGTCGAACTCGCCATCAGCTGCTCGGTAGTTCATTGTAGGCTCATATTGATTGTAACTCAGGACTAATAAAAACAATCATCACAAAATTTCTCCAGTGGGTTTTTGTGCCATTTTTTGAAGTTCACTTATTTTTTAGAGCTCTAGATCAAGAAACAAGCAGTGGGCACTCTGAGAAAGAGAGCTGGGTGAAAGACCTATTTTTTTCAAAATAGTGGCTCTACTTACTGTCATGGCAAGTGTAGTGTTTTCTTAGCTTGACAGTGCAGCATTTGGCTAGTTTTGGCAAAGAAAGACCTTTCTAGCCATACCAAGTTTAGCTTTGTAGCTACAGTATTTATTTTACTACGATTTTTCAAACTTGGTCCATTTTCCTGCGATTCCAGGGGACAGACGCACTAGAAATTCTGCGCCTTGAATGAGTTAAAAGTTCTGAAGTGATGTGATGCAAATGCTGACCTGGCCCATGAAGAAATGTCCAGCAATACAACTTAAGTGTGAATTCAACGCTGATTAATCGGATGAATTCCTTTGCATGTCTGACATGGATTGTTTATCAACATCACCCCCCAGCATGTCATCAGGCAATTTGTTGGTCATGCCTCTAGACCAACTGCCTCTAAACATCCAGTAAATGCGAGTCTTTGGCAACATGGGAAAGCCCTCCTAAGAAAACTATTCTTATAATAATTCATGTAGTGATGAAAACATATTATTTACAGTGATGAGCAACAGATGGAGAGTGGAGAGGTCAGTGTACCTGCAGTGCCAAAGCGAGTGTCCAAGTACTCAGTTTCTGCCCTCCGCTCCCATCGCCAGGTGGGCCGGCCCATCCTTGGTGACAGGTGAGTCTCCTTGATTGATATGGTGTCACCCTGGCTGCTGCTTTGGTTGTATGGTCCATCTGCTAGCCAGTTTTGTTGTTTGCAAAATTGGCTGGCTGGTTGTTGTCTTGTTTGTAAAGATGACTGATGGTTGTTGTGATATTTGCAAAGTTGGCTGGCTGGTTGTTGTGATATTTGTAAAGTTGACTGACTGGTTGTTGTGAATATGTGTAAAGTTGACTGACTGGTTGTGATATTTGCAAAGTTGACTGGCAGATTGGCTTGCTGGTTGATTGCCTGGTTGCTGTTAGCCTGTGGGTTGTCTGAATGGTAGATGGTTGTTTGAACAGGTGGTGTGTTGTCTGAATGGTAGATGGGTAGTTTGAACAGGTGGTGTGTTGTCTGAATGGCAGATGGGTTGTTTGAATAGGTGGTGTGTTGTCTGAATGGTAGATGGGTTGTTGAATAGGTGGTGTGTTGTCTGAATGGTAGATGGGTTGTTTGAACAGGTGGTGTGTTGTCTGAATGGTAGATGGGTTGTTTGAACAGGTGGTGTGTTGTCTGAATGGTAGATGGGTTGTTTGAACAGGTGGTGTGTTGTCTGAATGGTAGATGGGTAGTTTGAACAGGTGGTGTGTTGTCTGAATGGCAGATGGGTTGTTTGAATAGGTGGTGTGTTGTCTGAATGGTAGATGGGTTGTTGAATAGATGGTGTGTTGTCTGAATGGTAGATGGGTTGTTTGAACAGGTGGTGTGTTGTCTGAATGGTAGATGGGTTGTTTGAACAGGTGGTGTGTTGTCTGAATGGTAGATGGGTTGTTTGAACAGGTGGTGAGTTGTCTGAATGGTAGATGGGTTTTTCGAACAGGCGGTGAGTTGTCTGAATGGCAGATGGGTTGTTTGAATAGGTGGTGTGTTGTCTGAATGGTAAATGTTTTTTTTTAAATAGGTGGTGTGTTGTCTGAATGGTAGATGGGTAGTTTGAACAAGTAGTGTGTTGTCTGAATGGTAGATGGGTAGTTTGAATAGGTGGTGTGTTGTCTGAATGGTAAATGGGTAGTTTGTACAGGTGATGTGTTGGCTGAACGACTGTTTGGATGACTGCCTGGCTGCTTTATCAACACATTCAATGGCTGTCTGAGGTCTTGGTAGCATGAATGTTGCTTGAGAAATGTACCAGCAATGCAGTCATGATTTGTATTAAAGACTTCTGTCTGTGCAGAAGGTTTACTCAACTAGTTGACTTTTCACAACTCTTTTCACAAGCTTTATTTCCTTGATATAGCAGGAACTTAAATGACAACTGGTGGCCTGCTCTGTTACAGGGTGCCCACTCCCAACAAGGAGGTTTCTGGCGGAGCCTCCGACTCGGCACCCTCTACCTCTGGCTCTCTCAGCCTCTTGGACTCCATCATCCAGGGCCAGGACATATTGCACATGCAGAGCCACCACATCACCATCAACCGCGACGGTATGTCTCGCTCTGGTTCTTGGTGTTATTTGAAGGTTAATCAGGAGAACGTGTTTGATTTCACTGATGAGTGCTATGTGGGACTAGATTTAGTGGAATTAAAAGAATGGCAGTCAAAGATGTCTGTTTAAAAGACAAGGAACTTACACAGTGCTAAACATTAAAGCAGCTGTTTTGCAGAAACATGGACCTATGATTTTTAAAAATGGCTGCTTTGAACTTTTTGTTGTATTTAGTATTATCATCATGTAGTGTTCTAAAGGGGGCACATGGCGTAGAAAACGGGGGTATCAGAAAAAAATTCATTGCTCAGCAACTGTTTTAGCTATCTTAATGAAACTTTGCACACAATACAAACACACAACAAGGATAATTCACATCAATTTTTATTGTTCTAGATTGAATAGTTTTTGTTATATAACACAATCACTGAAAAAATGCACGTTACAATTTTTGACCCCCTACCAAACTACAAGGATCACACTTTATAGGATCAGCAATGATTATGTACAAAGAAGAAGACCTATATTGTCCTATAAAACATTATAAATGTATTTATAACACTTACAAATATTTTTGGTGATGAGTGGCATTTACACATGCCGGCAGCGTTTTTTCATGTGTAAATGCCACTCATCACCAAAAATATTTGTAAGTGTTATAAATACATTTATAATGTTTTATAGGACAATATAGGTCTTCTTCTTTGTACATAACCATTGCTGATCCTATAAAGTGTGATCCTTGTAGTTTGGTAGGGGGTCAAAAATTGTAACGTGCATTTTTTCAGTGATTGTGTTATATAACAAAAACTATTCAATCTAGAACAATAAAAATTGATGTGAATTATCCTTGTTGTGTGTTAGTATTGTGTGCAAAGTTTCATTAAGATAGCTAAAACAGTTGCTGAGCAATGAATTTTTTTCTGATACCCCCGTTTTCTACGCCATGTGCCCCCTAAAACTGACGGTAACCATTCACATTGTTGTTAGACCAGTAATCTGCTTGTCATTTGCCTTATATTTTTATTATGAAAAGACTGTTGATTTAAATTTTCTTTTTGCATTTTAGGATCCTTGTTGGCAAAATCCGCACCAACACAACCTCCCAGGAAGACAGATTCCAAAGATGATGACAAAATTTTGACTTTCTGCGACTTGAACACCTTCAATGAAAAGGAGACTAGTATAGAAGAGAAAGAGAATGTAGAGTCCTCGGGTGACGATGTAAGACTAGTCAAGGACAGCAAAGAAGAGAGTGTGCCTGTTGAAAATGTGGCATGCAGTGCTGATGAAGTGAAAGCTGATGAACATGCAGAGGAAAGTGCAGAGAAACTGACAGAGGAGAGTGTTAGTCAAGACAACTGTGATACTGACATTTCACATGCCAAAGAGGAGTCTGCCTCTGCTGGAAGTCCAGAAAGGGTGAATACTGATTCACAAGATTCAGATATCTCACCACCTTCCCCTGACGCTGAGAATGTCATGGAGAATGAGAATGAAGCTGAGAGGCCTGAAACCATGGGGCCAGTTTTTTCCAGCATCAGTGACGCTGATGTTACTGGGGACAGTCAGGATGCAGCTTCGCCTGCCATGAATGAATCGCATCCCTCTAGGAAGAGTGACGGGGAGATTGAGAGCTCAGACAGCAACCAGTACATCGATGGAGAAAGCTCCCAGCCTGATGTTGAAGAAGAGCCCAGCCAGGAGGCAGCAGGAATGGAGGAAGATGACAATCAGGACAACACTGGTGAGGAGGGGCAGGTTACCAGTGAGGAGGAAAGAGGAGAGCGCAATGGGGAAGGTGAGAATGAGGACCCCGACTCCAAATCTACTTCTGCTAAGGAGAATGTGGGGGACATCCGAAAGGTGGTGATCAGCTCTCGGGATGACTCGGCCAATGCTGAGCCCTGGCACAAGGAGAGCCTTCTGGTACAGGTGGAGGTGAAGGGAAAAGAGGGTGAGGAAGGGTTGGAAGACAAGGAAGTGGAAATTGTGGAACCCCGAAAATCCCCCACCCCAATGGTACAGATTATCATTTCAGACAGCGATGATGATAGGGACAGAGACGATCGACCCAAAGTTCCCATCTCAGAACTGCCCAGAATTCCAAAGAGGAAGAAGGGTGATGATGGCGGCGGCTCCTCAGCCAGTCATTCTAGGGGTGTGCTGTCTCGACTGGATGTGGACTCCAAGGACTACAGGTCATGGGAGAAGAGGAAGGGAAGGCATGAAGGGGACAGGGAGGGGAGGGAGAGGAGCAGGGGGGAGTCGAGGCGGCATAGGGACAGATCTCGGGAAGAGAGGCATACTGAGAGGTCTCGTGATGAAGGCAGGCATCGTCACAGACGCTCAGAACGCCACTCCTCTCGTGGTCATTCATATGAGCGCCATGATGAGCCTGGAGAGCGGGAGAGGGATAGGGACAGAGACAGGGAGCGCCATAGGTCCAGGTCTAGAGACCGCAGCCGAAGAAAGAGGCATGAAAGACATGAAAGGTCTCGATCACGAGAATATGAACGAGGAGAAGTGGAGCGAGAGAGCAGGCATAAGCGCAAGAAGCGCGACCGTGATAGGAGCAGGGAACGTGAGGCGTACAGGTCCCGAAGGTCCCGCTCCCGATCACGGAGCCCCAGGAGGCGTGAACGCAGTGCAGCTGACAAAGTGAGCCATGAGCTTGACTACTATGAGAAGCAGAACAGCAATGGTAGTGGGCGCTCTGAAGAATCCCATGGCCATAGCTCCAAGAGGCACAGTAGTGACCCCATGCCCTTCCAGGACTCCAAGAGAAGCAAGCTGTACAGCTCCCGCCGTGTGGAACACTCACCTGACAAGGACACCACTGGCACTCCTCTGGCTGATGACAACTTCAGCGAGGGTCTGAGTGATGATGACCAGGAGGAGCAGGAAGTGCTTTCTGACAGCAACAACAAGTCCTCAGTCAAGAGTGCTTCCCCACCACCGCCGGACAGAAGTGAGAGGCCAACTCGAGCAGAGGCTGCTCCAACAGCAGGAGGGGAGCCATCTGAGTATGACCCTGCCCACCCCACAGAGGAGGACCTGGAACGTGCCGGGGACCAGGAGGATCGCAGGTCCCACTTCCCCAGGAACATCCCTCCACCTGATGCTGTGCTCCTCCAGGGTGGGGAGCAGGTCCCAGGGATGATGGGTGCTGCAGGTGATGGGGGCATGATTTCCACCCAGAACATTCCCCTGCCTGGCATGGCCTTCAACGTCCTGCCCCCAGGCATGCCTCCTACCATGCGCCCCCCAGTGCTAGTGAACCCCGTCCTTATGAACCGCCCCCCTCCTTTCCGCCAGCTCCCTCCCCACATGCATGGGCCTCCCTCTCGCTTTAGCTGGGCCCCTGGAATGCCCGTCCCAGTGCGGAACCAGTTTCCTGGACAGCCAATGCCCCACACACAGCCTGGCATGGGTGGCATGCCCCCTCAGCCTGGCATGATCAATGGGCTGATGGACCCCATGGGTCAGGATGGGGGAATGGGTGGCCCATCTCATGGGCAGCTCCAGATGCAGCCAGTGAGCTCCAAGGGAGGGTTCCTCCCTCATCCTCCTGCTCCCCCAAGGATGATGGGTCCTGGAGATGGCATGAAACCCTCACCACAGCTGGAGGAGATCAGCAAGCTGCTCAACATTCCAGCCTTTGCTCGAAGGTCAGGTGGCAAGGATGATGGCCTCTTCAAGGTACCCCTTCCCCCCCAGATGGCCTGGAAGACTGAGGGGGCAGCCTCCAGGCAAGGAGGTCGGGAGGGAGGAGACCCCATGGAGTCAACAGAGGTGGTGGACATGGACATGTCGCCGCTGGATGACGAGTGTGAGCTAGAGCTGCCAGTCCAGGCAGGTGCAGGGATGGCAGCCACCAGCGCTGACAATCTGAGCAAGAAACTGGTCAATGACCTGGGCAAGGCCATTGAGAAGCTTTCTGCCCGACAGGATGACACACCGTCCTCAGCTGTGGACCTCAGCAACCACCAGAAGGTAAGGGGAGGTGTGGGTTGGTGGTCTAATAGCCCTGTTGTTGGACTTGATGTGAATTATTTTATTGAAATTGGTCCATCTTTTAGTAACATTCAAGTTGTGAATAGGAATTTGGATGTATTAAAGTGGAATAAATATTTGAGTGCAAATTCAGTTTTTTCATATGTGCATACTTGGGGGGGATTCAACTTCTTGTAGTTTAATATATAGACTATAGTTTGTGGAAAAGGAAACACCTGTTGAATGTAGACTGATGGCAGTATTTTGTTGGTGAGCTGTGGCATACTTTTGACTGTTGAGGCTTGGGGAACTGATATCCTGGTTGATGCTGGCAGTTCCTGGAAAAGGTGCACATGCAGGAGCGAGTGGTGGACGAGGTGAAAATGGCCATCAAGCCTTTCTATGCCAGCAAGTCAATCAACAAGCAGGAATACAAGGACATCATGCGCAAAGCTGTCCCCAAGGTTAGTTCCTTCCTCTCCTTTCTTTGTCTTTCTGTTCTCAATCTCCGTGTCTCTGTTGCTCAGTTTCCTTCTCTCTCACACCTTCAGTGACCATCTGAGATGCTAGTGAATTCCTTCCAGCTAAGATTGCTGTGCAGGAGGGTTTCACCTGTGCACATATACAGTATCTGCTAAGATTGCTGTGCAGGAGGGTTTCACCTGTGCACATATACAGTATCTGCTAAGATCTGCAACACTAGAGGCTTGTTTAGGAGTACTCAGCGCTGCGTTTCATGTTGGCAATTGAGTGCTCTTTGCCACTCCTGAACGCCTAAGATGTAGTGCAGCGCTTCACTTGTTAAAGGGGAGGTAAATCCTCTGCGCCCCATGTTGTGTTGATAGACGCGAAGAAAGTGTTTTCTTTACCACAGACATCGTTTATGCACGTTTACATGTATTCTGCATGAATAAAGTCCACTACTGTGTCATCCTTACTTGCCATTACTTGCACATACAGAGCGCTTGGGGCAAATAAAGCCCGTTCCAGTCCCAAAATTGTGTTTCTGAGGGTTATTTTACGCATCGACGGCCAGTGTGGGATCAAAGATGCCATTTTGAATCTGCTGCAAAATCATTCTGCATTATCTCGGATCGGTGATGCAGAGCGCTGCTCAGCGCTGAGTGAAGCACGCCCCAAATTGGCCGTTCAGGAGTGAATCACATGCAGCGCTGAGCAGCACTCTGAATCGCTGCGCCTCCTGAACAAGGCTTAGTTGTTGCATGCAGGAGCAGAGGCTGACTTGTGCACCTGGCAGTTGACAGTGTAGTGTCATTGGTTTAAGACCTGTTTGTGCAGGGGTGACTCCATCAGCATGGGCATCATGCCATTCTTTCACTTTGAAGGTTTGCTGGCACTGCATGACATCTGGGTGTCTGATTTGTTGCAGATTTGCCGCTGCAAGAGTGGCCGCATCAACCCGCTGAAGGTGAAGAAGCTAGTGGAGGCTTATGTGGAGAAATGCCGCCGCACGCACAGTCAGCACTCAGGCCACAAGGAGAAGAAGTCGGGCACACCTCACAAGGATGCAGTCAAAGCCAATGGGGAGAGGCAGAAAGTGAAGTCTTCCCGATGAAGTCGCAGCCACCCAGTGGGACCTCTGGGGTGTTATTTGAAGAAGCAGACTTGCTGATAAGAGACCATAGTTGCACATGACATGGCATTAAAAAATGTATGTCTTCATTTGTAATGGAGTAAGCCATTTGGGATGTGTGCATTGAAGGTGTGACTATTAGAATGTTTGACATATGCACATCTGGCATGCAAGTTACAAGAATGAGTAAGAAGTAGCTCATGAACTTTTGGAAGTGTGCACAAATCCAAGCAGTTGATTTTGAGAAGGCCTCCAGACCTCCTTTATGTTTGTCCCATGGATAAAAAGCTTATAGCCCAGGAATGGCAGTCTTTGAAAGGGGTGGGGTTTTGGTTGGGGGTATGGGGAGGAATAAAAAGAAGAGGGACTCTTGAGCATCTGAAGATTCCCAGGCTGCAAAATGATGGGCTATACTTTTAGGAAAGCTGATTAAGTTTGTTCATGATACCACACTTGCCTGTGACAAACTATCACCTCCTGACTCAGCTTTGCATAAGAATCTGTGTGCTGGTCTTGGATGTATTTATAGGAATTTGACTGGTGAGTACGGGCTGTTTGGGCCATGCCAGAGAGCACACTAGAATGAATGTTATTTGTACCTAAACACAATGTGTCCATGAAATGATGGTTCTGAGTATGCGTTGTTGGCTTGGAGAGATTGTGATGTTACATTCATTCTAGTTGTGCCGAATCATGAAGAGAACCTATTTGTTGGAGTGCACATACAATTCTGCCAAAAAAGAAGGAAAAGAAAAACGAGGACTCCAAGTGGCTGGCCATTGTTTTTGATTTCATTGGATCAATTGTTTATTTTACAATCACTCGGAGATGGGTTTCATTAGTTGACCCTGTGTTTTAGTTTATGCACTTTCTTTTATCATTGGAGCTTTTCTTCCCTGTGGGAATCTGTTCTACAGGTTTCCTTACATGTGTGGAGCATCAGTGTTGCAAGGAATAGTAAATGTCACAACACCAACTGTGCTTCAGCTGTTAGGGCTGAAAAAGAATGGCTACACTAATTGGAATTGTCAAGAGAGATTTATGCATAGAACAGAAACGTCAACCCTGTTGTGAACATGTAAAGCATGTGTGCATGAAGATCTGTTCCTGGTTGCTTGGAGTCTTTGGGTAGAGCCAACCTCAATATCTGTAAATTTCCTCCAATGGCTTTCCCTGCCCCCTCTCTCTCACCAACAGGGTAAACACCTGCAATGATGCAGTAGTGATGGAAAAGTTGGGAACTGTTTAGAGATGGCGAGCACCTCCACATGATGATGGTGAATAGGACAATGCAGAAGGAGTACCAGCTAACCATGGAAAGCTGCACAAATAGGGACCCCGGAGGTCATACAACCAAGCTGGTTTGGCTTGGAAGGCTTCTTAGTAGAGGAACTCAACTTGGCAGAAATGGATCTGGAAGAAGTCATGAAGGAATGGGTCCTTTCCTGACCCTGGAGGGAAAATGGTGGTCTTGAACTGTTTGGATGTTTCTTTTTTTATCCTCATCTGATTTGTGTGCATGTGTAGTCGATCATTTCCTGTTGTCAAAGTGAGGGAGAGAGCTGTTGACGTGAACCCTCCAAGAACTTTCACAACTACACAGTACCAGTGAATACAGACTGGCATGTATTTGTGCACATTTTGATTTGCTCCCAGTCTTGATTCTGTCAAAGTTTTTTTTGCTGGTCTGACTATGTGTTTGATGTGTCTGCTCTTAGATATAGATGCCACCCTTTTCATGGAATGTTTTCAGTGATTTGGCTGTAGAGGTTGAAGACAACTATAACATTTTCTTGTTTTGCCTTGGAAAGACATTATTTTTCAAGGGCAGCTAGATTCTAAATGCTATGTTCCCACAGGATGCATTGGACTGAACTGCTGGAAAGATGTAGCCGATTGAGAAATGAATTGATTGTGGATGAATCCTCTTGAGAAGAGCCATTTTCCTGTCTCATGCAAACTGTTACGGCTGTCTCCATGAGTGAAACTGTGGAATTGAACTGTAATGTGGAATCTCTTTTGAAGTTGATGACATCTTTCATTGTGACTTATGCCTGTCATCTGAGTCGTCTCCCTTTGACTTGGTGATGCTTGCTATCAATTCATCCTTCCCAAATACCTACATGAACTATTTGTATGAAAATTAATCTGCTGATTTTGTTGTGATGAAATGAGTCATCATACAGTGAATAGTGATTTATTTTTGTTGTTGTTGATAAATTGCTAGAAAGTAAATATTTTGGCACCTGTATTGTGTTTGTAGGAACGGAATGCCATCACACACTTTTTAACATTTTGTACAGGTGTATATGTGTGTGTGTGAGTGTGCCAGGGAGAGAGTTGTCACATCATCACAGCAACGAGCATCAATGAAGGTGTGAATGCCGAGTGAAAGATAGTACCTGCCATCGTTCCGATCAGTTGTTTACCACACTGTGATTGTGGAGGATGACTGAGCAATGCTCACTGCCTCAACACTCAAATGTTTTAGTCCAGAGGAAGGTGTTGAAATGTCCATCTTGACTAAGGGGCAAACCAATGCTGTCATGAAGGTTGAAGTACTTGGGAGAGTTGGTTTTCCTGTGTTGCGCATAGACATGGAGTATTTGAAGTTTTTTGGCACTGTTCCCAGTGACTGCACTGTGCCTCCAAATGAAGCTTGTAGAAAGCAAGGTATACATGGGATGGACTGGGCTACGAAGTGCCCGGGCTGTCTAATGCTCCCAAGTTCAGCATCACCTGTGCAAGGCCACAAGGTTACTGCAGTGATGCTGGTATTGACACAAAGAGACTGGCAAGTGGAAGCTGCTTGCACATTGTATGTTCACAACAAGGAGGTCTTTGATTGAGCTTTCAGCAGGTGAGCTCAGTACTTAAACTGTGTCACGAATATTTTTTTGAGGTTTTGCTGTCTTCTTATATTTTGATAAGGTCTGTAACTGTCTTGCCCAAATTCATTGTAAGGGAGGCAGCAGTGAGAGGTGATGGAGCTGTGGTAGCCCATGTCGCTGTAGAGTTGTATCTATTCACAAGTCTGATTGTCAGGTGTTGGCATGGGGTGTGGCAAAGGATTAGATTTCAGCCAGTGAATTGCTTTGCTGCTGGCTGGAGGCCTTCCGCAAGTCATGCCAACTTCCCCCTCTTCTTCATTGAAATGCAACTTCCATTCAGTTCTCTTCCGAATGCTGCCTATTTTCATGGAAAGAAATGTTGACTGAATGCTGCCGTGCAGCAGTCATCTCGGACCATATTCCCAACATCCCTGTTCCACTATCAAAAGCTCCACCTGCAACAACTTAGTAGGACTTCTATTAATGGGCAATATCTTCAATTGCATGACAATCTGCTGAAATTAGCTGATGAAAATCCTTAGCTTTATACCAATGTTGGGAGGCTTTTTGTAGAGGGCAAAATTAATGACTAATGAACAGACTTAGTAGATGGATGGAGCAGATAATGCATGGAGGTCCCCCTGTTCCACAGGATGGCATTTTACTGAAGTGACCTTAGGATGAGCTAACACAAAAGAATAATGGATGGGGAGATGGTTGATCACAGAGGGCATCATGTTGCTGGTTGGAGTGGGTGAAGTACAGTCTCTAAACAGGTACAGTGGGGCGAGTGTTGCCATCTCTTTCCCCTTCAAGGTGCACATGGAATCCCGTTTTGGGCTGACCAGGTTTTCTCCACCACCCCAAAAGGCCAGGCAGCCCTGCACTGACGAGAGGATCAAGTGCATGCCTGCTAATGTGAGGACTGGGTTGGCATGTTGGCCTCTGAGACTGAGGTGCTGTGCTTGTGGCATGCTCCTCGTCTCATCGGCACCATGCCCAGCCTTCTGGAATGTCCATTGTGACCAAATTTGAGGTGGGCGCATCATGGAATGTTTAATAAGCAAATTTCAGAGATCACCCCTGCCCACCTTCCCCTATTTGTTTTTTTGTTTTTTTTTAATACTGTTGTCATTTGATGGATATTTTCTGGAAATATCTTACTGTGTGTTGGGTTATCAAGAGTATCCCTTGAAATGACACGTGTTTAAGAATTATTGATTGCCGTAGGAGTTGACTTCTTCCTACCATGTTACTTGTTGCGTACATAAATTTTATCAGTGCTAGAAGATGATAAATTTGCTGTACAAGTATGTGCTTTAATTAAACCTACTGTAAAAACAACTTGCTAGTGTTCTGTTGGTTTATTAATTTGAATGCTGCATCCGAGCCATGGTGTGTTGATGCATGAATGACCAAGCATAACCCACAATATAAATCAAACGATTTATTCTCTTGTCAAACTGATGAATTATTGTCAACCGTTTGCTCCACTCATGCCATCCCACTACAAACAGACACTTGGCATTATGCAAGCTTTAAACACCACACATCGCTTCCATGACCCAAGACAAAGGTGGGGTGGGTGGGGGGGAGAAGATGCGAAAGATGTCATCTTTCGCATGACCTTACGTCTGTTGTTCATGAAGGCCAGGCATTCATGATGTTTATATGACTGCCATCTCAATATGATGGGAATAGACAAGTACCAGTCGTGCATGTTGAATTAGGAGAAGCCCAACTCAAGTTGTGATGCTTGGGGGGTATATATCTAATGACAACAGTTGTCCACGCTAAAAGCACACTGAAGGAGGGAGAAACAAATTCCCCTGTGAAACGACTAAACTTTCTGAGGTGAAAATGTGCTGTGGGAAAAGTTGGACAGATGGTTCTACACATGATGACATGACAATTCCTCCAATGACTTGCACTGAAATGTGTTTTGCATAAAACCTTTCCTCTGCAGGTGGACTGAAGTATACAGGGATCAAAGGTTATCACAAAATCATCTGACAAATGCAGATATACAAGTTACAGAAGGAGCAGCACATCTAAAATGTAATGATGTTTTCTACTCGCTACTTATAGGGCAAATTGACGAGCTGATGCCAAGCTTTTGGCATGTTCGGTACGAACAGGGCGAAGTCACAACCAGAGTTCAAGTTTGCAGTATTGTATAAGTGCATCACTGCAGTCTTGACTGAAGGTAAGAAGGCTGCACACAGAGAAGTGTTTGAGCGCTGCATGCACCTGCCTGCACTTGGGAAAGGACCCCATTCTCACAAAGGGAAAAATAACTCTGAGGTGGCAGCTCAGGTGAAAGTCGATGACATAGTCTCGGAGGTGAGGAGGCACCAGAAATGACATGATCCCAAAATACATTGGTGTTCATTGGAGAGAACCAATACTGTGACGTTTGAGTGAACATGCTTGAGATAGGTACAGGTATTCACACAACTGACCAAAATCGATGGATTAATGAATGTTCATTTTTATCTGCATTGCTTGCCATGGGATGGGGTGCCGTGGATGAAAATTGACATTGGGCAGGCATGAGGTAAAGGAACTTGTGATGGAGTGACTGTTTCCATCCAAAGGTTTTAGATAAGGGTGAATGGAGTGACATGGTGCATCATTATCCCATGACACCATCTTCTAATCTCAGTGCAAAATTTGTACCAGCAAATAACTTAAGAAAATTCATGCAGCATCTTCCTTTCTTGTGAATGATGCATCCTGCAGATTCGGCCAATTTGATGCCCAAGCATTTTCCCACCCTATATCAAGCAGTAAACACCAATCCCTATTTCACGTCTTCTTAGAGTACATAAATCTCAGCTCAGACCTCAGCTTAGATTCTAATTATTCAATATTGCCTCTACTTCCTCATCCTAAGACTGAAGGTTTCTGCATCATAATGAAGGTAATCCGTAGACTCATCAACTTGCCATTATTTACGAACATCCTGAAGTTTTCTCTCCGTTGTCTAACCTTTTGTCTAATGCTTTCTAGTAATTTACAAACCAACAAACTAGCACACTGCAGTCTTTGTCTTTCTTATAGACATTTGGTCTGCCCCCAGACACTGATTTTCACTATTCATGACCAGTATTGGAAAATCCGTTGGTGACCAACATTTCCTGCATCAAAATACCACGCACATCCATGCATCTTGTGCTATCATTCAAGTGTGCAATATGACTAAAGCCAATGCCATCATTCATACTAGATAATTCACATCAACACCCCAAAAAAGTGATAAATGGAACAGAAAAACAACATAACTCTAAACAGTCTTGTTGGAAAGCCCAACTTGCCTTCAGCCATGTTGTTTTAGAAAGCACGATGAAATCTTGATGTAACCGATTCAGCAGACATATGCTTACTTAAATCCTACTCCCAAGCCTTGCACATTGTTACTGATCAAAGTACTTTTCATCCCAAGACAAGAGAGGTAAGAACTGTCTCAGGGCTTGCACCTGGTGCAAGTCTATGGATGCTTACTTGCACCTCAGGGAGTAAGGTGAGGCATTATCGGTTTTTAGCTACATGCATCGGGCACTGCTGGCCTGGTGTCTGCCTTAGCAACTGCAGCTTTGCATCAGCTTGCAACCTCCTCTACAGCTGAAGGATTATTGTACTATGGTTTCCCTCAAGTTTTCTTAGCCCATGTCAGCTAGTGTTGAAGTGAACAAGGCATCATTAGAAGTCTCCTAGGTGTCAATGTTTTCCTTATCTCCTACTTCATTACATGCTTTTGTTTGCATTCCTCAGCAGACTATTTTTCAGGAAAAAATGACTGAAGTTGTAAGAGAATGGATAAATCCAAGCAATAGCATTAATTCCCACACCCAACTACATTTTGTCCTCCACTGCAGCAAATTTTAATAGGACTCTATATCATACAGAAAAGGTAGGGCTTATGGGCACTGTAACTTTGTTGATAATAGCATTCACCAACGACAGTAAAAGTACAAGATGAACGTTTTCTCCGACATGTAGGAAAGAACACACTTTTTTGGTCTTCCTTAGTCACACCACTTAATGCATTTCAATTTATGACAAGTGTTTCTCTTATGTCTACAAGTGCTTTCAGTCTATTTGTGGTATTCAAAATGGCATAACTTTTTTTATTTTGCCCAAAAGTAAAATGAAATTTTCGTAAAGCATACCTGATAATTTTTTCAGTCAGTCAGGAGAAAAATGTTGCTCACTCCCTGAACTAATTGAGGTTTTCCATTAATCTGGCAAAGCAAAGCTTTTTTGTGCTTAACCTTTACCCTGCTGGTTGTAGCCTATGCCCCGAGTGGTGAGGGGGAAATAGTCTTGATATGTGCTTTCCAAAATTTACCAAAGATTTCAGCATAAATATTTCCTTTAAACAATGATATGGATTTGTTCTTTGTTCAATTGTGAGTACTTCTGGTGTATAGTTTTTGTGATATTTTTTTTTGATAATTAGAAGGGCATGTGCAGAAGAAAAGGGTCAGTGTCTCATCCTTGAAATGGAGCTTTTAAAAAAGAGTAGCAATGACAGACCAAAGAGTCTCAATTATGATACCAGGGTAAGGTAAATTGATTACTACTCTGAAGTCATACATACATTGGGAAATGCGTTGTCCACAACACTACGCTGAACAGCTGAAGTCAATCACCCTCTACCCCATTGTTGAACAAGTTCATCACAGGACCCATGACAAATTCAACTTTTTTCCCCATCACAATCCTAAAGCGGTATAGAATCAGTACATGAACAAAAACAAGATAAAGTGGGTGCACACCAAGTGCATGTATTCTATTCTTCCTTTCAATTTCCTCACATCCAGTGAAATATCCTGATTGTCACACAGTACTTGATTTTCACATTATGAACTCCATCAACTCTACTGACAAGCATTGATTTTCTGGCTAACAATAGCTCTTCTTCTTTCTTGATATGGACATCAGAGACAACTTGATCCCAAGTGCTGAGGAAAATTCATACATTTGCACAATCCCCCCCCAAGTCTTAATTTGTTTTAAATGTAAGCACTTTATTTTTAACAACAATCTCATGGCCTTCACTCGTGCACTTTGAACAAAGATTGACATGCTTAGAGACTGATCAATTTCTGCAAGGACTAATGCACAGCAGAATTAGGAAGAAATTGACAACCAAAAGGATGAATTCCCATTTTCTATTACATCATGCAATCTCTGTCACCTGACTCTGACAAACAAATTGGTTATCTACTGGCTTAGAGGACAATGCACACAACATTTTTCATGCATTGTTTCCAGGTGATTTCCAAGTAGTCCACACCATAGCATCACAATCATCCATTAAACACCTCCCTGTGGCCATAATATCTTGTTCAAAGACACACTCAAGCCCCGAAGTTCCTGGGCCTGATGTTGTATTTGCACTGGATGATTGTGGCTGCAGACAGTTGGTCTGGAAGCGTGCCTAGGTGTTAACACCTGGGAACCTGAGTAGTCTCTCAAAGAAAGACTGGCAAATTGTGCAGAATCCAACCAATGACTACTTCCTTGTTCTGCACCTCCAGAGAATATCAACATCATTTGTACACGTACTGTCGAGTGGAATTTTTCACAAGTTTTGTCTGTCCTGACCGTCTTTAGTCATCAAGTAGAACCCCCACATCATGCATACCTCACCTATATCTGTCCTTCCACCTCAATCCAGCAGGCTTAATGTACCCCACAAATCAATAACAAAATTGTCAATTCGGATTGTATTTTACTACTAGACAGTTGTAATGAAGATGTTTGATTCAATCTCAAGGAGCTGTTTTAATATGGTTCTATCACATAGCAACTCATCCTAACTCTCTCCAAGTACACAATCAGGACACAGACTTCTGACAGGTCCTGATGCATGCAAAGCCACTCCCTCGGAACAGAGGACTCTCTTCGCACCACACCACTGCCATTCTCAGCATTGTCCCCCAGCATTCCAGTAGCAGTGAAACTCTCTTATCATCATTCATGCCAGCTTCTGCATTGTCCAGGCTGGAAAGGAGTCAGTGATACATGAAGAGTGATTTGCGTTGTTCCTGACAGCTGTCTGTCTTGACACAGGTCAACAGAGCACCATTAAGAAAAGACAACAAATGCAGGTGGATGAAGAATGCTGCAGAAAGACATTCTCACCACTCACACTGATTCCTATGATTGCTGAATGCCCTCAGAAGAAGATGCCTGGAAAACCCAAACATATGCTGGTATCCAAGCCATCTTGGCCACAAACTCCATGGCCGAAGTTCAAGGCACCTGACTCCTCAGTGTTGGCTACACAGCCCCTGTTTCCACACCACACTAACTACAACACCATCTTGTTCCACACAGGCTTAGGAGCAGGTGATGGCTGAGAAATCTCACAATGAAGTATCTCAAAGATGGTCACCGGCCCAAATTTCCACAGACTGCCAGATCAGACCTCCATCCCTCCATCACTGGAAAGAAGGCTGAGTGCTTCCACTTCTGTAGACCTCTATGGCAGTCCATCCACCAGCTCTTTGCCACTGTCCTGGTATAAATTAGAGTGGCAACAGGGCAGCCACAACTCATGAGTTTGTGGGTCTTGGTGTTCACATGGCACGAGAAAAAGAAAAAGAAAAAGAAAAAAGGACACAAAAAAATCTAGGCAATACTTGGATCATCTTCGCATCAGCTTTCGTGCCTGCCATGCATCAAACTTTGCATAGGCAGACTGCAGCATTTCCTCCATGTGGCTCACCATCTGCAACGCATTGAAAGGCAAACTCTCACATGGCATACATCTCCAGGCACAAGAATCAGCTCATGACTAGCTTTTCCACATTGTTCATGGAAATTTCAATTAACATCATATACTGCTTCAGAGATTGGGATACACTGTCTTTTCAAAAAGGAAAGAAAACACATGACAGGCTTAAAACTCTTAAATGAAACCGCTTACTTATACAATATTTTGAGCATTTGCACTCAGCACAGGGCTGCAGAAGTTGTTCAGCACACCGATACTCATCTTGGACTTGCTCTGACTCTGGACTTATAGGACACAACAAGACAGTCCCTCTTTTCCCTGCAATGGTTTTATGGGTCAGGATTTGCACCATTTCCCCTGCACAAACTTTAAGACAGCAGAGGGGATCAAGTCATTCTGTCTGCACAGGTATGCCAGGGAAGGATGATTCACGCGCCTATCATTGCCTCATGGCTGAACATGGGGTTATATGTTGATAAAAACCCAAAATACTCACATTCACATTGAAGTGATTCTGAGACAGCAATTCTCTGAGAGGGTAAAGTTTTGCATGTTGAAACTTCTCCAAAGTTTCTCTCATTTTCACCACCTGATAAAGAAATGCAACGGATTACAAACAAACCTTGATGGAAGCAAAGGGGAACAGCAATAAAACTATTGTGACTGAAAGTAACAATTAAAAAAATGTTCCCTGAAAATTTCCTCAGAACTTGATAATTTCTTCTAGCTAATGACAGAAAGATGCAATTTGAATGAAAATGGAGAATTATTTGTCTTTTACACACCCACACACATACACACTTTGACAGACAGATAAACACAAACACATCATTCATTTTCTCCTTCTCATCCAAGCATTGACATCACCAGAGTAACATAATTTCTGAGCTAGTGAATGTAAAAGGAAACTGATCTAGACAATATGAAGAAGAGACGGGTGGATGAGTCGGCCACAAAACAGTGAGATGGGAAAGGTTAGTTTAGCCTTAAAGTGAAACTGCAGACGGCCAGACAGGGAAAGCATTCTCACCTTCTCCTCCAGGGCCTTGGTGGAGGTGGGGAAGCAGGACCAGAAATGTCGGAGCAGCTCTCCCAAGACCTGGTAGTGGGCCTTCACCTCTGCCTGCATCTCTACTGGTATCATCTCTGTCAAGCATAGTCAAGCACTTAATCTTCAAATGTAACTTGTGTATTGAAGTATGTAAAAACACGTAACTTGCATATCTCAACTTCTGTCATTCTCATAGAGAGCCTGCAACATGTGTGGTTATTCATTGAGCCTGTGTTTCGTTGGACAGCTACTGTTCAGCACAGACAAACATAAAAGATACAAGATACAAGATACAAGATACAAGATACTTTATTGTCCTCATTGATCACAAGGAAATTCGTTTTGTCGGTGGCAAAAACATAATACATACATACAAAAACAAAAACAGTTCAACATTAATTAACTCAATCATATCGTTCAAGTTATGGAGTCCATCAGAGGCAATTCAATTTAATAGAGAAACATTTTACACCAAAACAAGTAATCACAGAAGGAACAAAGACACAAGCATGCACATCAAACAATCATCGTCACGCAATAACACATACCCGATCTTCATCCATAACACATGTACAAGAACACCCCCCCCCCCCCCCCCCCCCCATCATGTTCGTCATCCTGCATGCACATCAACAACCACACTCGCACAGCACACATAACACATACACGATCATCAACGTATAACGCATGCACCCCCCCCCCCCCCACACACACACACACACACTCTCACATGTTACTCCTTGTTGTTACAGACATAGTTCACACCATTCATAGTCCTTTCTGTCACAGTTCACAGCACTACAAGTCCTCGCATTCCGTTCACTTTACTCCAATCTCTCCGTCATATGTCAAATCAATCCTGGTCACATAGTCACAACTCTTATCACTCATCCTCACAGTCACAGTTCACATCACCCACTCTTCAGTCACAGTTCGCGTCACTCCTGGTCCCACATTCACGTCAAGTCTCACAATAATCTTCATGCATACTACCCATTCACCGGGACTCGTTGAAGAGACGGATGGCTGTCGGGAGGAACGAATCCCTCATGCGGTTTGTTCTGGCAGGCCAGCACCTCAGGCGACGTGAGGATTCACGAGTGGGTTCGCATGACGCGAATGCCTGGTGCAGAGGGTGGCGGTCGTCAGATCGAATCTTGCCCATCTTCCTCAGGGCCACACTGGGGTAGCGATCACTGAGAGGCTGGAGGTCGGAGCCTGTGATGGCGCCGGCTTCATCCACGACCTTCTCCAGCCTCTCCATGTCGCCCTTCCTCACACTGCTGTGGTAACACAGCTGGTTGAAGGAGACGACGCTCTCAATCGTCGCCTGGTAGAAGAGGTGGAGAATCTCAGAGTTGACGCGAAACTGCCGCAGCTTTCTCAAGAAGAAAAGCCTCTGGTTCGCCCGCTTGCACACGGCGTCCACGTTCGGTGACCAATCAAGCTGGTTATCGATGATGGTGCCCAGGTATTTGTATGTATCAACCATCTCGACTGGTTCGCCCTTGATGACGATGGGATCGACCGTGGTCTTGTTGTCTCGTCGAAAGTCTATGATTAGCTCCTTGGTCTTGGTCACGTTTAGCTCCAGAAAGTTGTCGTCGCACCACTTCACCAGTTCCTCCACGGCATTTCTGTACGCCGATTCGTCCTTCTTCAGGATGAGACCTGACAGGGATGTGTCATCTGCGAACTTCAGCAGCAGGTTCATGAGATCCCTGAGGCGACAGTCGGCGGTGTACAGCGTGAAGAGTGAGGGTGACAGCACGCAGCCTTGAGGGGCGCCTGTGTTAGGCAATCTGGCTTAAGTCTTCTTCACTATAATCCTAGAAAGTCAATGGTGCAAGTACTGCAGTCTAAATACCACATTCATAATACCATCCTGTGCAAACTTCCATCTCCCTACTCCTTCAACAAAGTAATTGATGAATGTATTGTTGGTTGACAAATTAATTACACTCTGCTTTCTGTCTCAGTCATTCAGCTGTTTTGACTAGAATCTGTCTCTTCCACATGTATGCAAACTGATGACACTTTCTTCACAGGCTGCATCGTGGAATTCTTTGTTGAGTGAGGCCAGGCCAGGCAGACGCCCATACTCGACAGTACTTACAACAGGAGAGCAAAGGACTTACGGTTCAGGTTATGGATGTTGGAGCCGTGCATGAGCAGGCCCCCCGGTGACAGCTCACCCACCACATCTATAGCTTGACCCCTGGACAACACCTGCAAGGTGAGGCAATCAGTCAATCACCACAAGGTCCATTCCAACATGCATCTAACCATAAACCATTAGTGATTAACCGTCCATCATTATTTAACCTATAACAATCAGTGGACTGGGAATATCATCTATCCGAGAGAGCGAGCGAGTGAGAGAGAGAGAGAGAGAGAGAGAGAGAGAGAGAGAGAGAGAGAGAGAGAGAGAGAGAGAGAGAGAGAGAGAGAGAGAGAGAGATGAAAAATACAGGGTCTCATCCCCTGTAGGTTGGGGGTAGGAATAAACCCATCACATCTACCTATGCAACTTATTAAAAAAATTAATTAAGGACTCATCTAGCTCTTATTCCAATTTGCTCTAGTGATTTCACAGTCATTAGCCTTACATAGCTTACAAAGGTTGATAGGTTGTAAAACTCCACCCATTCATTCATTAGAGGGCACACTGAAAATTCCATGTCAACTCCAGACAACAGGGACACTGAAGCTTACACAGGGCAACTGGGGCTGCCACTCAGCCACAGTGTCCACACAATGGTGGATGCCCTCCATCAGCTGCTGGCTGTCCAGGAAGGCTGAGCTTGTGGCAGTCACTGGCGTGGGTCCATGCAGGTAGCCGTCCAGCCTGCCCAGCCGTAAGCTGACTGTGCTCTGTCTCTTCTCCGGCTCCAGGTCCTCGTAGACCAGCTTTTCATGGATCCTGGCCTGTGCATTACAAACAGAACATTCTTGGTATCAGGGATAGTTAGTTCTGTACTGTGTTTGCAATCTAAAAGCATCTCACTCGATTATCTTGCCAGACCAGAGGGGTGATTCCTTTCAAAATGTATAGAAAAAAATGTTAAGAGATGAACGTTTATTGAGCGATTGCAAAGCTGAAAGCGTTTCTCCTACATTAACCCTCTTCACCGCAAAAGTCCCACTGTGGCCCCCAAAATATTTCTCTCACAGAAAATAATCATCATTCCTTTGAGGCTCAGATAATGGGCTTATTGAATTTAAGATACTAGAATATCTCAGAATCTATGAAACTAAGCAGGCTCTCAACCCCAATTCTCTTTCCAAATCCCTCTGACATCATATCTACAGCACAGATTCACTCAGTGGGTGCGCTTGATTGAACCGCCAGAATCCGCCTGCAGCGGTTCGCTGCCATGTGACCGGCGAATCGACAGCTTTCGTGCCAATCGAGTGCTTTCGGCTGATCAACATGGCGGCACAATTGTGGTGTTTAGAAGAATTACTAGACAGTGGTAGCGATGATGAAGAAATGTGCTGTCTTCTTGGTTTATGGTAAGGTTTGAGGTTATTGTGTAAATTGAACATTTTCATTACCACTACCTATGCACTGATAAGTGACTCCTGAGCCTAGTGCAGTCAAAGACCCTAGGGGAGTTCAGAAGGCGCAGTGCTTCATTGCGCTTACTCAGCGCTTAATGTGATTCACTCCTGAACGGCAATTTGGGGCGGGATTCACTCAGCGCTAGCGCAACGCAGCGCTGTGAATCACCAATCCGACGTGCAGCAGTAGGATTTCGCAGCAAAACAAAATGGCGTCTTCGATCCCGCACTGGCCGTCGACGCGTACAATAACCCTCAGAAACATCATTTTGGGACTGGAACGGGCTTTATTTGCCCCAAGCGCCCTGTATGCGCGAAGAATGGCAAGTAAGGATGACACCGTAGTGGACTTTATTCATGCAGAATACATGTAAACGTGCATAAACGATGTCTGTGGCAAAGAAAATATTTTCTTCGCGTCTATCAACACAACATGGGGCGCAGAAGATTTACCTCCCCTTTAACAAGTGAAGCGCTGCACAAAATCTGGGGCGTTCAGGTGAGCAATGAAGTGCTCAATTGCCAACATTAAGCGCTCATGCAGCGCTGAGTTGTTATGAACAAGCCTCCTATATACACTAATAAAGACCACGCACTCGAGCGATTTTCCTTTTCGCAAAGGGAGGTCAGAATGTAGAGTTACGTCCCTTTGCGAGAGAATTTTCAATTCGAACTTAATCAGGGTTCGTACAGGTTTTTAGATACAAAATTCCATGACTTTTCCATGACTTTCCATGACCTTCAACAACATTTTCCATGACCTAGCGTACTGTGATACATGACAATTTTAAAGAGAAAAGTGTATGGCGCACGACCAAACTCACGCACAATACACCCGTTGTAAAAACATTTCTAATTCTTGTTATCATTTTTACAGCAGATTGATTCAAAAACTGACAAATGCAGAAAATTTTCAAACAAGTACTCCTTAAAATGATGATACTTTTGTCCCAAATTGTCTGGTGCTTCAACGATTAACGCACGCTGAATGTGGTAATCGAGCACAAACAGGTGGAAAATTTCCACCTATTTTCTCCTTTCAAGCGCACAATCCAGGCGCTAGACAAAAAGTAGATTCATCGTACCTTGACATCGAATATAGCGTTGGAAGGGGGAAATCTTGTAGAATCCGAGGGTGTCTGTACGAAAGCGGGAGTGAGCAAATTTTAACAAAATGTCCGATGACGTTCGAACTTTCATCCATAACTCGTCTTTCGATTTTCACCAGAAGTTCAAACATACACCGAACGAAAGAGCAATCTTTCCTCTAATGAGTAGTAGAGTTTCAACTTGATCAAATGAGAAACTTCGATGGACGAGTGTTTAGAAGAGACCAACCCGAGTCGCGAAATGCAAACTCCGTCGAGCCACCGCGAGTCGGTAGTGGCGGAGGGTGTTTTTTTTTACGTAATCGGCTTGTATGTTCTCAGCGGAAATAAGACGGATTAACACAAAACTACACGACACATGTTCTTGAAACCTTCTGCTTCATAAACAACTTTCATTCTTGTTTTTATTCACAATATTTTGTGGATTGTCCACAATTAGCCATGAAAGTGAAGTGGTATTGCCGAGTGCATTTTGGCTAGTACTGTAGTAGCGCAAAGATTTGATACAAATTACCATGGAATCCTACCACTAGTTTAAAAAAATTAGACAACTCAGAAAGACTTTCATCTTTCATGTTACATTGGTATTTTGTGTTATTGATATGTGCGAATCCTAGAAAAAGTGGATTCTATCGAACCGACGGCCACTTCCGGTCTGATGAAATTTCTTCGAACATCGCGTGCGGCGTCTATTTAGCACTCGCTGAAGGTCCCGAGTTCTACAATACTTTTTCCAATATGTGCAAAATATTGCAATAAATATCTTCCTATCTGATTGTTCTAGCATAAACTGAAACAAAAACCTCAATAAACTAACCAATTTCAGCTGATTTGTCCGTCAAAATCGCATCTGCGCCGTCACGCTCTTACTCGCCATGAATCATTGTGTGATTTTGACGGTCATGCTATTTACCGAAATGGCGCTAATGTCTTCGAAATGGCTTAGAAATGAGCATATATATCGTTATCCCCTTCTTGAATATGATATATTTAAGCTATTCTAATTAAACCAGAACTATATTTGACCAAATTACGTTAGAAACAGCAACATTTTGAAACAGACATGCGGTCGCCATTTCGATCCAGCGCCAAATGGTAAATAGCAAAATCGGACATGGATATCCAGCTGTTTCTTCTGAAGTTCAGCATTCAGGGACTCATCAAAGAGCAGCACCAGAGAATCAGAAGACCGGGCCTTTGCCTTGAGCATGTCTAAGAAATGTGGCCCCAGACCAAAAGTTATCAAGTACCGGGCTTTGCTTTCACTCAAGGCAAACTTGGAGGCGATGACACTGTCGGGAAACATGCGACGGAACAGCTCGTTCATTCCTTTGGTACTGGAGAATGAGAAGTGGGAGATGACCATTTTCAAAGTCCACAAAATTTCTGCTTTCAGTGTGTCCTCTGTTGTCAAGAAAGTGTCAATCCCAGTAGATCTACTGCCACTGCCAGTGGGTGCAGGCCTAGTTTCGACCGGCGTAGCAGCGCCAGCTGGAACCACCACCTTTGAAGCACTCTCTGTCTCAGCATTTTTTGCAGTTTGAACAAAATCTGATATTCGTGTTTGACATTTGCTCTTTTCTTCTTGGTGTTTTTTAGCACGTGCCTGGTGCGCGACACCTTTCATGTGGCTTTTCAACGCTGCCGCTTCCATGTTGGATACAGCAAAGTCTTTTTCACAAAATCGGCACTTTGCCATCCCATCCACTCTCGCTCGCATGACCCACTCACGGTATTCAGGGTCTCCTGTCCAAGAGTCTTGAAAGCGACACTTTCCAGGCATGATGATAATCTGATTCTCAAAGAAACACTGCACCACAAACAATACAAGCTCTTTTCACTCTGTCCTCGCTTGAACCAACTGACCGGACCGGCGTGGAAATGAAACGAGGTCACCTAGCCAAAGAACCAATCAGGAAGCAGAAGGCACACGAGCCTTCAGAATTAACCAATGGGATGCAAGGGCACGTTTTCCTGACGTGCTCAGCGTTTAAAATTAGATTGAGAGTATCGCGCGAAGCACAGCCTAGAAAACGTATTTTTTTCTTTCTTTTTTTTCTTTCTTAAATTCCATGACTTTCCATGACCTAAGTTGAAATTCCATGACTTTCCAGGCCTGGAAAAGGAAAAATCAAATTCCATGACTTTCCAGGTTTTCCATGACCTGTACGAACCCTGTTAATGCAGGATTTCTCACCGTCAACCACACATCGTGCACACTATGAAGAAAAAAAATCGTAATCTACTTCAATTGTCCAGCGGAGATTGCAGCAAGGTGACAAATTAAGGCACACATGAGTCAGCAGAGAACGAATTATCGAATATTTTCAGTGTCGAAGCGTCACAAAACATAAACCCTATTCTGGTCGTCGCCATCTTGGCCTGACGGCGGACCTGGCGGTTCGCCGGTCACGTGACCTGAAGCAATCAAGCGCAACAAAAAATCCGGCGGTGTGCCGTCTCGTCCGCCGGCTGATTCCGCCGGACCAATCGAGCGCACCCTACATCTTATGTAAGTGAGAGAAGAAAAAAAAGTCTGAGTTGTCTCCCCCTTGACCACAGTCCATACTGATCCATTTGGTATGGTCTAGCTACCTCATTCAGGAAGGTCATGGTGCACAATTTTTTATTTTCCAGGCAAGTTTTGTTTTCTTCTTCATGACAACATATTTTCTCACACAGAAAATACCTTTCTGGTGTGTCTCAGCTAATGACCATAAGAATAGCTAAGATTCTACAAAAATATACTGGCCCTCAGGCCCATTTCCCTTCCCGAATCCCTCTTGTTATCAAGAGGAAGAAAATAAAACCTGTCTGAAAGAAAAAAAAAACCTTTATACTTAAAATTTTATTCCAGGTACTGTTAAATTTTCTAAGGTTGCCTGCATTTACATGGGGTGGAGAATTAACCTGTCCACCCAGGAGCTTCCTGTGAGCGTTCCATCTCAAATCGTATTGGATACCTTTCCAAATGAAGTGCATCTCTGGTCCCATGAGACTATTCCATGTGATGCTTTCAGATGACTTTAGGAAAACCTGCCTCTGGTGAGTTGAAAGAGAGTTGACAGCAAATTAAATAATAAATGCATAGAAGAATAGCAAATCTGTTAAGGAGATGAAACAAAAGACACACGAGGGATGCGGAAATAGGTAAAGCAAGGAGAGGAGAAGAGAACTGAAAAAGGCTTCAGAATTATTTGAATACAGAATGCTTTGGAATGTGAGAATAGGAGATACAGAGGTTGTACATGTACTAAGTAACAGAGCAGTGACTACACACGAGAATACAGAGAAAAAAAAGAGGGCAAATGGGACTGCTAGTGTACAAAGTGAAAATCAAATGTAGGCAAAGCAGGGGAAAGAAGAGAAAGCAGTGAGGTAAACTACTGGACAAGACTGTGTGGGCTCACCTTCTTGCTGGGGGGTTGGGAGGAGGGTTCAGGAGTGGGGGTGGGCTGTCTGGAGGTGGAGGGGAGCTGACCATTACAGTGACTGGTGGTGCCATTGGTGGCTGCCTCTGCTTTGGACTTGTCTGCCCCTGCCTCAGCCTGGGTCTGCAGCAGACAAAGATGAGGAGTTAGTGAGCAATCTCTAATCATGGCAGGAGGGTGAGTATTTGAAAAGCACCTCCCAAATTTCGGCAGTAACAATTAAAAAATAATGTCATTGCGTGCTCCACATATGAGTAGCGAATGTCATCTCACTCACTACACTTCCACCAAAATTTAATCTCGGTATTTGATTTTTTAAATTGGCAGGAAAAAAGAGAAGAAAATAACTAGGTTGCAGCAGACCCCCTGATAACTCACCATCAATGTGTAAAATCGCCTATTTTTGGTCTTCTTCCCATGATGATTTTTCAGTCACTAATGCACCAATTTTTGCCAAACAAATATCAAATTAAAAAACTATCTTTTATCTTTAAAATACTATTGGTTTTGCTTGAATTGAGCAGCTGATGGCAAGGTCGACCTAGTTTCATCCTTGCTCTCTGATACCTCATCATTAGCGAGAGGAAAATCACTACTATCATCATCATCATGAAGGGATCATCACAAAAACACACTGGAGAAATTTTGTGATGATTGTGTTTATTAGTCCAGAGTTACAACCAATATGAGCCTACAATGAACTACCGAGCAGCTGATGGCGAGGTCGACTAGTTTCAGCCACCATGACAACTTTGCTCTCATCCTCGCTCTCTGATACCTCATCATTAGCGAGAGGAAAATCATCATGAAAGGGATCATCTACATCAGTTCCTATCTCATACAAAGCATCCACTTCAGCATCAGAACTACAGCAATTTCCACTCGCTCACCCACCTCGCGCTGCGATCAACGCTACACCGCCATCGCTGTTTACTTCGTGCCTCATAGTGCATTGCTGATAAAGGTTATGGTCTGGCCGGGAAAGATCTGTGTGTTGATCTAAAGCTGGCAAACTATAGTACAGAGACGAATTCTAGACTAGTTCCCTAAACCATATTTTCCTTGTAAAGGGGCAAAAATATGCTAATGTGGTAGGCTCAATTGACTTTTTTTCCTTATTTTTCCAGCTTTCAATTCCGCATTATGTAGGAATGTAGATAAATGCATAATGTGCAATGTCTCAAAATTTGGTAAAGACACTGTATATAGTTCAATAGTTATGAAGCTTTACATATATATACATGGCAGAACGTCCGGACGCCGGTCAAATTGATGTTTTTCCTGACTTTGGCAGTTAATTTGTCAAAAACTTCTTGCAATAATCTCATGAAAAAATGGGCTTCTTCTATGCATGTTTGTTTGTAAGATCTGGAAGTTCCAGACAGCTGCTTTAAATAAATTCAATTCTGTGATAGCCTAAACTTGCCGCCCAGTGTAGTTTTGCTTTGTTTTCAGTTGTGTTTTTCGTAAAGTTTCAGTGCTCGCTGGTTAAACAAATATGAGACTAGAGTGTTGAAACAATGATTTTTTGCTATTCAAAACTGAATTGACTAAGCCATTATTATGTAGTAGCTTTATGCTGTTAAAAGTTGCCCCATTTTTCAGTTTTAAAGGGCATTGCGACAGCGCATATCTTAAAATGCCAATATCTCAGGAACCAATAAAGGTATCCGCTTACTTTTTTGTGTTTTGCTTGTTTTTTATTGTTCTTCAAATATACATCAAAACATAAATTCTCGTTTCATAACCAAATTTTGACTGCCGCAACCTAAAATAACCAAAGTTAGCTGAAAGTCTCATCCTGTAAAACTCCCAGTCTCATTGCAAGGTGTTGAGAATATAATGACACTTGTGGAAAAGTGCAGTTTATCAGACATTTTGCCAATGCTTTCTCCCTACCACTGCGCAAGGGTCACTACCTGATGGAAGCAGTGCGTGTGGGACTGACCTGGGTCTGACAGGCACGGAGCACCATGGCGGAGTGTTGGTTGAAGCGCTTGATCATGGACTGGTTCAGCACACTCAGGCTGGGCCGCTTGTCCTCCAGCACTCCTCGGTACTCCTGCACACAGCAACCACAACATTTGCTCTCAGGTAAACATGACTTGCTCAGCAAACATCACAGAAAAACAGCCACCCAACTTGCATGACAGCTTGCACAGTTGAATGGCTTGCTAGTCAGTCCTGAGGCCTCGCCACATATCTGCAGCATCACAGTGTAGATCACTCCAGGAGCACCAAGTTCAAACATAAACAGTAATGACCAAACCACAAAGCAGGATCCTACTGCTTCGGATGCCAGAATCAGCTGCCTCTGCTATTCAGGGTGAAGGAGTGCAAGGATGGCACCTCCCATCATTTGCCCAGCTGTCCTTACTACTGCATTCTGGTACAGTGCCAACTTGCAATTTTTGTCAAATCACTAGATCCAAAGCAAAATGAAAACTAAAATCTGTTCATTCCTAATTAAAGTATGCAACACATTTCATGCTGATTATGAGCATTTTCAAAGAACAAAGGGCATCTTACCTCTTCTAATGATGTGTCTTGAAATTCAGCAAGATTCACAAATGGGTCTGATATCTTCTTTGTTAATTCTTTCTTCATTTCTGTGCAAATAAAAAAGAATCCCACAATTTTGATAACAATTGTAAACACTTTATTTTTTTCAAGGAGGAGGAGGAGATTGGGGGGGAGGGGGGGGGGGGAGCAGAGGAGGAGCAGGAGCAGGAGTCAGCAGTGTCCAGAAAGTAATTTTTATTGCTACCAGTTTACAAATATTCATCTGTAACAGTTGTGAGGTTTAACTCTCATTTTCAATTTCCTGAGGACAAAATCATCCACAAATCCTCAGCAGAAAATGAACTAGAAGCTGAAGAATAAGATGATATTGCTGCCTGTAGCACCTAGAATTGCCAGAAGAAACTAGTAGGAGATTGACAGCAGATGAGATGAATGAATGAATGAATGAATGAATGAATGAATGAATGAATGATGGAATGAATGAATGAATGAATGAATGAAGATAAAGTTTTATGGCCTGTCAGTCTTTTTTGGCTACATGAGACCATAGTCATGAAGGTCACTAGAGCTAGAGTACAGGCAAGAGCAAATTGAATGGGGTCTTATCTTACTCCTCTCCCACAGGGACAGCAGCCAAGTAGAGAGAGGCAAACTCCTCTCCCACAGGGACAGCAGCCAAGTAGAGAGAGGCAAACTCCTCTCCCACAGAGACAGCAGCCAAGTAGAGAGAGGCAAACTCCTCTCCCACAGGGACAGCAGCCAAGTAGAGAGAGGCAAACTCCTCTCCCACAGGGACAGCAGCCAAGTAGAGAGAGGCAAACTCCTCTCCCACAGGGACAGCAGCCAAGTAGAGAGGGGCAAACTCCTCTCCCACAGAGACAGCAGCCAAGTAGAGAGAGGCAAACTCCTCTCCCACAGAGACAGCAGCCAAGTAGAGAGAGGCAAACTCCTCTCCCACAGGGACAGCAGCCAAGTAGAGAGAGGCAAACTCCTCTCCCACAGGGACAGCAGCCAAGTAGAGAGAGGCAAACTCCTCTCCCACAGGGACAGCAGCCAAGTAGAGAGAGGCAAACTCCTCTCCCACAGAGACAGCAGCCAAGTAGAGAGAGGCAAACTCCTCTCCCACAGAGACAGCAGCCAAGTAGAGAGAGGCAAACTCCTCTCCCACAGGGACAGCAGCCAAGTAGAGAGAGGCAAACTCCTCTCCCACAGGGACAGCAGCCAAGTAGAGAGAGGCAAACTCCTCTCCCACAGGGACAGCAGCCAAGTAGAGAGAGGCAAACTCCTCTCCCACAGGGACAGCAGCCAAGTAGAGAGAGGCAAACTCCTCTCCCACAGAGAAAGCAGCCATGTAGAGAGAGGCAAACTCCTCTCCCACAGAGACAGCAGCCATGTAGAGAGAGGCAAACTCCTCTCCCACAGAGACAGCAGCCAAGTAGAGAGAGGCAAACTCCTCTCCCACAGGGACAGCAGCCAAGTAGAGAGAGGCAAACTCCTCTCCCACAGAGACAGCAGCCAAGTAGAGAGAGGCAAACTCCTCTCCCACAGGAACAGCAGCCAAGTAGAGAGAGGCAAACTCCTCTCCCACAGGGACAGCAGCCAAGTAGAGAGAGGCAAACTCCTCTCCCACAGGGACAGCAGCCAAGTAGAGAGAGGCAAACTCCTCTCCCACAGAGACAGCAGCCAAGTAGAGAGAGGCAAACTCCTCTCCCACAGGGACAGCAGCCACGTAGAGAGAGGCAAACTCCTCTCCCACAGGGACAGCAGCCAAGTAGAGAGAGGCAAACTCCTCTCCCACAGGGACAGCAGCCAAGTAGAGAGAGGCAAACTCCTCTCCCACAGGGACAGCAGCCAAGTAGAGAGAGGCAAACTCCTCTCCCACAGGGACAGCAGCCACATAGAGAGAGGCAAACTCCTCTCCCACAGGGACAGCAGCCAAGTAGAGAGAGGCAAACTCCTCTCCCACAGGGACAGCAGCCAAGTAGAGAGAGGCAAACTCCTCTCCCACAGGGACAGCAGCCAAGTAGAGAGAGGCAAACTCCTCTCCCACAGGGACAGCAGCCAAGTAGAGAGAGGCAAACTCCTCTCCCACAGGGACAGCAGCCAAGTAGAGAGAGGCAAACTCCTCTCCCACAGAGACAGCAGCCAAGTAGAGAGAGGCAAACTCCTCTCCCACAGAGACAGCAGCCAAGTAGAGAGAGGCAAACTCCTCTCCCACAGGGACAGCAGCCAAGTAGAGAGAGGCAAACTCCTCTCCCACAGGGACAGCAGCCAAGTAGAGAGAGGCAAACTCCTCTCCCACAGGGACAGCAGCCAAGTAGAGAGAGGCAAACTCCTCTCCCACAGGGACAGCAGCCAAGTAGAGAGAGGCAAACTCCTCTCCCACAGAGACAGCAGCCAAGTAGAGAGAGGCAAACTCCTCTCCCACAGGGACAGCAGCCAAGTAGAGAGAGGCAAACTCCTCTCCCACAGGGACAGCAGCCACATAGAGAGAGGCAAACTCCTCTCCCACAGGGACAGCAGCCAAGTAGAGAGAGGCAAACTCCTCTCCCACAGGGACAGCAGCCAAGTAGAGAGAGGCAAACTCCTCTCCCACAGGGACAGCAGCCACATAGAGAGAGGCAAACTCCTCTCCCACAGAGACAGCAGCCAAGTAGAGAGAGGCAAACTCCTCTCCCACAGAGACAGCAGCCAAGTAGAGAGAGGCAAACTCCTCTCCCACAGAGACAGCAGCCAAGTAGAGAGAGGCAAACTCCTCTCCCACAGAGACAGCAGCCAAGTAGAGAGAGGCAAACTCCTCTCCCACAGAGACAGCAGCCAAGTAGAGAGAGGCAAACTCCTCTCCCACAGGGACAGCAGCCAAGTAGAGAGAGGCAAACTCCTCTCCCACAGAGACAGCAGCCAAGTAGAGAGAGGCAAACTCCTCTCCCACAGAGACAGCAGCCAAGTAGAGAGAGGCAAACTCCTCTCCCACAGAGACAGCAGCCAAGTAGAGAGAGGCAAACTCCTCTCCCACAGGGACAGCAGCCAAGTAGAGAGAGGCAAACTCCTCTCCCACAGAGACAGCAGCCACATAGAGAGAGGCAAACTCCTCTCCCACAGAGACAGCAGCCACATAGAGAGAGGCAAACTCCTCTCCCACAGAGACAGCAGCCACATAGAGAGAGGCAAACTCCTCTCCCACAGAGACAGCAGCCACATAGAGAGAGGCAAACTCCTCTCCCACAGGGACTGCAGCCACGTAGAGAGAGGCAAACTCCTCTCCCACAGGGACAGCAGCCAAGTAGAGAGAGGCAAACTCCTCTCCCACAGGGACAGCAGCCATGTAGAGAGAGGCAAACTCCTCTCCCACAGGGACAGCAGCCAAGTAGAGAGAGGCAAACTCCTCTCCCACAGAGACAGCAGCCAAGTAGAGAGAGGCAAACTCCTCTCCCACAGGGACAGCAGCCAAGTAGAGAGAGGCAAACTCCTCTCCCACAGGGACAGCAGCCAAGTAGAGAGAGGCAAACTCCTCTCCCACACTCCACAGGGACAGCAGCCAAGTAGAGAGAGGCAAACTCCTCTCCCACAGGGACAGCAGCCAAGTAGAGAGAGGCAAACTCCTCTCCCACAGAGACAGCAGCCAACTAGAGAGAGGCAAGAAGCCTGTCTGGCAAGTATGCAAGGGAGACCGGGTCAGTGAGAAGAGAGTTTGAGATGACAAGACATGAGGATGAAGTGATATGCTGTACCTTCATCATCTGCCTTGGCACATTCAGTGAAAATGTCCTTGGCGTTGTTGGGTAGACTGTCTCGATGGTAGTAGTGCGACTGAAAAAACTTGGTCCAGAAGCTGATCTCAGTCATCTGATGAGGCACATAGTCATCGTACTTTTTCTGCACTGGAACAGAACATGGTCATACAGTGCTGATCCTTTCCAAGAAAGTATGCTGGTGCATAGTTTTTTTATACTTTAACTGTATAAAAGCTAAAATACTATTTTCGAATTCTAAGCTAATATGTCAAAGTAATGATGTTTAAAGGATGACATAATCTACCCAAATTTCCTCTGCGTTTTGGAACTGAACACGTCATAAGGGCATTATTTACAACTACTGATAAAAACAAAATATTTTTAAAAACTAAGAAATGTGTCTCATTTACATGCCTCAAATCAAATGATGACACAATCTTCAGCTATATATGGCAAAACGACTTTTCAGTAAAAAAAAACTTTCTGTAAATATTATACTCCAGTGTCAACCATCCGGAAACACTTACCCTGTACAGCTCAATGCAATGTATCATGCCCCTACACCACTCTGCACAGAACCATATGCCATTCCCATACTGTCCCTAGCAGCCAGTGACAGGTGGGCTTCACTTCAAGTTCTCCTACCAGTGCAAGTTTATGGTTCCAAGCTGAGCAATCAAGTAAGGCACAACCAGCATCTGCCATAAGATCACCGCATGACTGCTGAATTTAGAACTATGAGTTTGAGGAGGAAAACTTGAAAAGTGGCTGAGGTTAGCTGGTGGCTAGGGGTGGTATGGGAGTGGCAGCATGGGGTGGTATGGGAACGGCAGCATGGGGAGGTACAGGAATGGCAGCATGGGGTGGTGTGGGAATGGCAGCATGGAGTGGTGTGGGAATGGCAGCATGGGGTGGTGTGGGAATGGCAGCATGGGGTGGTGTGGGAATGGCAGCATGGGGTGGTGTGGGAATGGCAGCATGGGGTGGTGTGGGAATGGCAGCATGGGGTGGTGTGGGAATGGCAGCATGGGGTGGTGTGGGAATGACAGCATGAGGTGGTGTGGGAATGGCAGCATGGGGTGGTGTGGGAATGGCAGCATGGGGTGGTGTGGGAATGACAGCATGAGGTGGTGTGGGAATGGCAGCATGGGGTGGTGTGGGAATGGCAGCATTGGGTAGTCAATGGTGATACTGGACTTTGCAATCATTCATATTCATGATAGTAAAAATTGCCAAAGAGCAGAACATGAACAAGAAGGGCAAAGCCCATACGACTCACATGCTTGACCTTGACCTTTATATGACTTTGACCTTCAGGTGACCTTCAAGGTCAAGGTCAAACAACTAAACCTACCAATGACATCATACACAAAGAAATGCTTTACACATTTTTCCTACCAAAATACATGTGACATTGACCCAAGGTCAAGGTCATCCAAGGTCATGCAACACAAAGCTGTTAATTCAAGACATAGGAAGCACAATGGTGCTTATTGGCACTTTCTACCATGAGATATAGTCACTTTTAGTGGTTCACTACCCCATTTTGGTCACATTTCATAAGGGTCAAAGTGACCTTGACCTTGATGATATGTGACAAAATGTGTCTCATGATGAAAGTATAACATGTGCCCCACATAATTATTAAGTTTGAAACAGTTATCTTCCATAGTTCATGGTCAAGGTCACTTCAAAATATGTATACAATCCAACTTTGAAGAGCTCCTGTGACCTTGACCTTGAAGCAAGGTCAACCAAACTGGTATCAAAAGATAGGGCTTGCTTTGACCTATATACCACTTGTAGCTAAGGTCGCCATTCTCAATAACGTGGGAGAAAATTGGGAAAATGTGAAAAATGACTGTTTTTGAGACCACATTTATGGCTCCTGTGACCTTGACCTTGAAGCAAGGTCAAGTCACTATGCATGTTTTTTGAGGCCTTGTCATCATACACCATCATGCCACATTTGGTGTTGATAGACTTAATAGTCTCCAAGAAAAATCCAACGTTTAAGTTTTTTACGCCCGGACGGACGGACGGACGGACGACACGGCTCAGTACATAGACTCACTTTTGCTTCGCATGTGAGTCAAAAATAACAGTAGGATGATGGTTGGAGTTTAAGGGCCTATCAGCCATGTAGGCTACATAAAGACCTCAACTTCAGCCATAAAGACAAGTAAACCAACCAAGTAAAATGTTCATGTAAAATGTTACCTCAAAAGAAGTAAAAGAACAGATATCAAATATCAAATAGATAGCAAATCCCTCAAAGTTGAAAAATAAAAATTAGAATCTTGATAATTTTCGTGACAAGTTTACAACCTTTAAAATCTGATACATCAACAGAAATCTATGTAATAACAAAGCACTTCAAGCCTTGAACTACATCAGCAAACAAGCGAGTTACTTGTCAAGCTGCAGGCAGAACTGACCCATGGGGTAGGTCTTGAAGATGGACTCAATGATGTCTGGAGTGAGGCTGTATTTGAATCCGTTGCATCCATCTGTCTGGGGTTTGATGTCTGCCTGCAGGCAAAAAACATCTTTTTGTACTGCTGCTACCAGGAAGCAACTTTCAATTTTGGCACTATCCACACAGTCACAAAGATTACAGTCGTGTAATAGTTGGTGTGTAATGTTGATGGTATCTTGTTACATAAGCAACCACTGGGCATGTGTATGCATGCATGCATTTATGTTTCTGTGACTATTCCTGCTTTATTATTTTGTTAATTGTAAATTTGATATATTATCTAATTAGTATAAGTTACCCCACCCACCCACTCTCTTTTTTTCTCCTTTTTCAGGATGCAGTTTCCTTATAATTATGAGAGAAATACACATTTTCCTTCTGGTTTTTCAGCAGCACAACTTCTCTTACCAGGCACACCCTGTTCTAAGACCCCCAGTTCTTTCCAAACAATATGAAATCAGGCAGCTTAGAGTGCTGTGATAGTCTGATAAGCATAGTTTTCATGAATTTCATGATGCATATGAGCTGCCAGCTTTCTAGCATTAGAATGCATTGATTTAGAGACAGACACTGCACGGGCACAGCAGAAGCAGAAATAATACATGTCCTTACAGTGTCTACTTCACCTTTAGGCTTTACATTTACATTCCTTGAGAAAGGCAATATTCAGCAAGACTGTAAATGTAAATTAAAATTATACTAAGTCAGTGCAATACTGATTTTTGCAGATAAAGAGATTCACTCACCAAAAATGCTGGTGACACACCCACTACTTGTGAAGTTGAAGTTGATTCCATTTTCTTGGAATTTGATTTCTGCAAAGTTCAACGGTCACACGTTCATAGCCAAGGAGTGGAGAAAGACAGAGAGTGAGTCATCAGATATGCAAAGAGTTCTAGACAGGTTGTGGAGGTCCTGTGAAAAGACATGCTTGTAACAGTAATGTTCAATGTACTGATGCTCACTATCCTGCTACCTCAGGCACCCAGCACCATCACAGTAAAGTAAACTAATATACCATGCAAAGCACTACTTTATCTCCTACAACCAGAAAGCAAAAAAAAACAAAATCCCTTCCTCATCCAAATAACTCATGAAATTATTGCGAACATAAACCTGCATGTGAGCATTCCAGAACACTTCAGAAGTAAATAAAAGCCATGGCTTAAATTCTAGATCTTTCATTAGCACTCAGAAGTTCATAAAACCATGCAGAGTAAATGCATGCATGCATGTGCATGCGTGCACACACACACACACACACACTCTCTACCTACCTCCACAAAGCTCCCCATACTACCCAAAATCATCATTATCATACAAGTGCGTCTCTCTTGTGTTTGAATGATTAGAGATGGACAGTCAGTTTCCAACACAGCAGGCAACAGCAATATTGAGAAAACAAAGCAAGCAGAGGCAGAGGAAGATACTGACTTCTGCATAGTTGGCCCAGAACTCGTTAGGGGTGATGACACCGCTGGGCACCAGACTGTTGTAGAGACACAGCAGTTCCGGGTCAGCTCCAAGTATCCTGTAGGCATAGAGACACGGATGGATGGATGGATGGATGGATGGATGGATGGATGGATGGATGGATGGATGGATGGATGGATGGATGGATGGATGGATGGATGGATGGAAGGATGGATGGATGGATGGATGAAGTTTTACGGCCTATCAGCCTTTGTAGGCTGTGTAAGGCCATTAAGCATGAAACTCACCAGAATAGTTCCAAGTGAGCGCAATTCAAGTCACGATGTTCCTATTTATTCCTCTTATGAATGGTGTAGGGAGACATGGTGGGTCTGTTCTATTAGCCCCCAACCCACAAGGACAGAGACACAGCCAGCATGGGGACCCATTCCAACAACGGCAGCCGCTCGCACACATCCAAACTCCCAGTCAGAGGGACTGACCTATCATGAGCCAAGGCAAAAACAAAAAGTATTTACAGGAACTTCCCTTCCCTTCAATCTTGTCTAAAATATATATCAGTTCCTGGCAGCCCACACCTCCAGTGCTCTCCCCTCTTGCATGAGTTCCTGGCAGCCCAACCCCCAGTGCTCTCCCCTCTTGCATGAGTTCCTGGCAGCCCAACCCCCAGTGCTCTCCCCTCTTGCATCAGTTCCTGGCAGCCCAACCCCCAGTGCTCTCCCCTCTTGCATGAGTTCCTGGCAGCCCAACCCCCAGTGCTCTCCCCTCTTGCATCAGTTCCTGGCAGCCCAACCCCCAGTGCTCTCCCCTCTTGCATGAGTTCCTGGCAGCCCAACCCCCAGTGCTCTCCCCTCTTGCATCAGTTCCTGGCAGCCCAACCCCCAGTGCTCTCCCCTCTTGCATCAGTTCCTGGCAGCCCAACCCCCAGTGCTCTCCCCTCTTGCATGAGTTCCTGGCAGCCCAATCCCCAGTGCTCTCCCCTCTTGCATCAGTTCCTGGCAGCCCAACCCCCAGTGCTCTCCCCTCTTGCATGAGTTCCTGGCAGCCCAACCCCCAGTGCTCTCCCCTCTTGCATCAGTTCCTGGCAGCCCAACCCCCAGTGCTCTCCCCTCTTGCATCAGTTCCTGGCAGCCCAACCCCCAGTGCTCTCCCCTCTTGCATCAGTTCCTGGCAGCCCAACCCCCAGTGCTCTCCCCTCTTGCATGAGTTCCTGGCAGCCCAACCCCCAGTGCTCTCCCCTCTTGCATCAGTTCCTGGCAGCCCAACCCCCAGTGCTCTCCCCTCTTGCATCAGTTCCTGGCAGCCCAACCCCCAGTGCTCTCCCCTCTTGCATGAGTTCCTGGCAGCCCAACCCCCAGTGCTCTCCCCTCTTGCATCAGTTCCTGGCAGCCCAACCCCCAGTGCTCTCCCCTCTTGCATCAGTTCTTGGCAGCCCAACCCCCAGTGCTCTCCCCTCTTGCATCAGTTCCTGGCAGCCCAACCCCCAGTGCTCTCCCCTCTTGCATGAGTTCCTGGCAGCCCAACCCCCAGTGCTCTCCCCTCTTGCATCAGTTCCTGGCAGCCCAACCCCCAGTGCTCTCCCCTCTTGCATCAGTTCCTGGCAGCCCAACCCCCAGTGCTCTCCCCTCTTGCATGAGTTCCTGGCAGCCCAACCCCCAGTGCTCTCCCCTCTTGCATGAGTTCCTGGCAGCCCAACCCCCAGTGCTCTCCCCTCTTGCATGAGTACACAGCCTCTACTCGCTTGTTGAAACTGTGTTCTGACAGGTGGAGATAGGTGAGCATGCTTTGAGGTTCTACAATGTGCGAGGTGCAGTGCCATGATTCTATCCCTGGGTCGGGAAGATTCTGGGTTTGTTTAAATATCTTCATTGGTTGATAACCGTATGTCACTGTCTTCTGCCAGAAGCCATCGGTAGGCAACACATCATGATAGAACATGCCATTTTCCAAGTGCAAACCAGAATTTTTTGCTCAGAGTTAGGGAGGTCACCTGCATCAGGGCTGGCCACCTTCAGATGAACAGAGAGTGGGGACAACACCTGCTGCCAACAGTCTATGACAGCATTGCTCAGTCACATGGTATGATTTAAAACTCGCACCATGCCACTAAAGTCAGTAGCAATCCTCCACAGCTGAAGAAGGCTGCTGGACAAAAGCAAACAGATCCTAGAGAGAGGCTTTGTTTGCTGGAGTAAAGGTGTGTAAAGTAGATTACATTTTCAACAAGATTCTCTAGCGTAATCTATACCCAAAATAATACAACATCTTCTCCATCTGTGTGTGGTTCGGAGGTGCCACCCAACAGCAGAAAGACAAGCTGGAGCGTGTCGTGCGCGCTGCTGGCGGGATCATCGGCCATGACCTGCCCTCCCTAGCCTCTATCCACGCCCAGCGCATTGTGCGCAAGTCCCGAAAGATTGTGGCGGACCCCTCCCACCCTGCTTGTCCCCTCTTCCAGCTCCTTCCCTCTGGCCGTCGTTTCAGGTCCCTCAAAACGCGCACATGCCGTTTCCAGAACTGGTTCTTCCCCACGGCTATGACAGAGCTCAACGCTGTCCAGAACCCCCCCCAGGCAGCTTTGCCACAGCTGATCCTGTCGGCAGTGCGCACACACTTCTCCACATCTGTGACAGTGTCACTTTCTCTTTTGCCTTCCTCTGGGACATATGGACTGCTACTGAGTGTAGTGGGGTGGGGTGGGGTGGGGGTGGGTGGGGGGGGAGTTGGTCTTCTTGTAGCTTTCACTTGTGCAGGGCTGGTTTTGTATTGTTCTATTGTATACTTTTTATGTGGTGACGAATGGTGGGATGGGGGGGGGGGGGGGGTACGTCTTAGTGGTCGTGTCTCTGTCCATATGCATTATTTAATGTCTTTATGTATTCGTCAGTCACTTAAAAGGGTGTGTGTGTGTATTATTCTTAGTTTGTACCTCTTTTGTCAACAGTTCTTAAACAGTAACTTTAACTGTTCATTGTATATTGCCCCATTTACCAGTTAACCCTTTGATTCCAGGTGCAGTCTTATCTCTTGTCCGTGTGCAGCTGCGTGTGTGGCGTGAGTGAGGTACATTGGGTAATGTCCATATGGTTTTTTGTATAAACGGCGTGTTAGGGTGTGTAAGCGATGCGTACGTTTGGCTTTTTGTTTTGTTTCTTTTAGCCTCCATCACTTAGTTTTCCTTGTGCTCGTTTTTATAATGATGTCACTTGGCAAAATAAATTACTGTGAACTGTGTGTGAACTGTGAACACCTAATGCAAAAAAAAAGATTCTTTTCTAATAATGGCTCAGTACATAACTTATTTACATATCAAGAACATACATTTTGTTCCTGTCAGTTACTTTTTTTTCTCAAGCTTTACTAGAAAATAATTCAGCAGCTTGTCATATAATTATCAAAACACACTCCCTTTTAGGGTGTGAACAAAGCCCCAAAAGCTGAATGCAATGGCCATCATAACTCTTTCAGCACACTATCCTCGTGCACAGTTCCTTTTTCTGCAGTCACACATGGCTCTGTGGACAGCTTTGTACTGCAGCAGGTGAGTCAGGCACTAAGCTCACCTTGATTTTTCCTCCAGCTCACTGCTGACGACTGGTCGGAAGTGGGGCAGCAGCTGCAGCAGAAGTTCCTTGATGCTGTCCCGGTCTTGGAACTGTGCTGAGCGTCCCATGGGATTGGTGAAGTGGTAGATGATGGAACTTCCATCGTGCAGCAAAATCTGCAGCTGCACCTTCTCTTTGGACTCTGAGGAAATCTTCTGAGCTGCAAAGTGAGACGCGCAAATGACAGCACTGAAAGCAGGAAATACCCTCCCGCTCAAGTCAAAAGGTACTGATGCTGTCAAGTTTCCTTCTTGCTCAGGCATCGCTTGGTCATTCGCGGTTGAAGTAAAAATATGTTGCAAATCTGTAGAAATTCAAAAGTATACTTCTTTAAATACATTTGATGATCATTCTGACACAACACCTGAGGGAGTTTTCCATAATACAGTGTGAATAGTTTATCAACATTTTTTGCAAGTTGAAAATCATGCCAAGCTTCTTCCTAAACCCTCATGGGATAGCTGTGTTTTCTGGAAAATAATTAATCAATTTCTACATAATATTACTCAATGAATAATTACACAAGCATACACACATACGCATACATGCCTGCATGTGCATGGACACACATGTGCACTCACTGAGAAAAATAGAAGTTTCTCCATCTGAGCAAACTCCATCTCAGTCATATCTTGTGGTCTTGCTTTTAGGCTTCTAAATATCACACCATACGCCCCTCGAGGGAGTGTTCAAACCACTTGCCTGTTCAACCCAGGCATGTAACAAAATTCCTTGGGCTAGAAAAAAACTGCATAGTCACTTGCCTGATGGGCTAGTAACAAAAAAAGGACTAAAAGAAAGCACTTCAATGCTGCTCCCAACTGTCATATTTATTTCCTTGGTTCTGTGACTTGATCATTACACCCATGTTGACTGCGGTGATGTGTACCATCTTTCTTGTTAGGCAAAAACATGCCATGAGACTTCCTGTCGTGTATATGCTTAGATATCAAAGAGAACAAATTCGATCTTCGATGGATGCATGTGATACATAATGAAAGCAAGCCATCACCAGTATATAGTGGAAACCAAAGCAACCATGAAAAGATGGATGGATGGATGGATGGATGGATGGATGGATGGATGGATGGATGGATGGATGGATGGATGGATGGATGGATGGATTTTAAGGGCCAATCAGCCCTGTAGGTTATATAAGGCCACAAATGTTGATAAACATACACTTTCATCAATGCATAAAAATGCCCCACGACAGTGGATTCTGGTGCAATTCACTTAACATTTACATTTAACACCTTCAGAACAACGGGATAGGTTTGAGGTCTACTGTCCATCAGCCCGCATGAGCTAAGTAAGACCACCAATCACCAAAAATCACAAGAGCTGTTAAAGCATAATTCAAATCTCAATTTCCTTTGTCACCTTCCAAGCAGGAGTTAGGGAGGGAGGGATGGAGCCCAAGGGCCCATCAACCATGCAGGCGACACAAGGCTACAGCGTGATTCAAAGAGATAAAACCAAGAAAAGAACAAGAGAACACAAAGAATATGAACATGACAAAACAAAATTGAAATGAATGGTACTATGATTGAAATAGGCTAGTAAAAAATATTGCAGACTTGTAAAGTTGATGTGCAACTAGCCTGGTGGGTTAGTAAACAAACACATTTTTAAACATCCCTGCCTCACTTAGAAAACTGAGATGCAGACTATGTTCAGTGCTTCCACAGCCAAACCACCCCATACAAATAACAAAAGTCAAATTTTTATTTTTTTCTAAATTCACAACATAACAAAGATGGTTTTAATGTAAAGCTACATAAGACATTGAAAGCTCTCAAAAAGATTGAGTGAATGAACAAAAGCATCCTAAAAAAGATCACCATTTCTTGGGGGAATATTTTCCACTGACTGCACTATGGAGCAAAATGTTCCTTTGACCCATATCCTGCTCGCGTGCCTACCTTTGATGTCTCTGTACTTGTGGCTGCCACTGAAGCTGTCCTTGTTCTCCTGCATCCAGGCCATGCGCTCTCCCATGAGGTACAGGGAGCCCTCCACCTTCTTGAAGCGCACATGGCTGACAATCAGCAAGACTTCCTCTGATGATCGAGACATCCTTGGGCTGCTTAGACTGGCAGCAAACTGGACAGAGAAGACAAAAGAGATATTCACTAAAGCTCCTTGGTTTAGCCTGAATCTTTTGACAACATGACATCCATCTCTCCAACGTTCAATGGGACCAGATGAGGGCAGTGGTTGTAACAGTTCAGTTAGATGCAAAGCCTCAAACTCTGCTGTGAACTCAAGAGAGGAGTCAGTATCACAAAGTACAAAGTCAAGCACACATTGTGTTCACCTGCACAGCCAGTGTGTTTAACCCTTGCAACATCTGTTGCATGGCAAGAACAACAGAATGAATTAAACTGGGAGGTCCAAATGTGGAGCTCACTGGAAGGGCTTATGCAAATGCAGAACTTGGCCTCATTATGAATGGACTTTTACAGCCCATCAGCTTTTGTAGGCTATTTCCGACAGAGTAAGACCATATCAAGTCATGGTTTCCCTAAGTAGTGCCCTCTTATAAATTGCACTGAGAAACATGGTGGTTCCAGTCTTACAGGCAGCCTTACAATGAGCAGTTGGGATGGAACCAAAAAAAAGAAACATGATGAGCTGAGGTTATCCATAGAGATAGATGGATGGATGGATTTTTACGGCCTATCAGCCTTTGTAGGCTATGTAAGGCAATTGAGCACACAAATCACTGGGATAGTTTAGAGTAAACACAAATAAAGTCACAAGGTCCTTATTCCTTTGTCTCTTACGAATGGCATATGAAGATGTAGAAGGTTAAATTGTAACCCCCAACCCACATGGGGTGGCTATCCATAGAGACAACATCCATTTCATGTACTAATTGTTCTAACATATCCTTATATTCTATGAGGGATATCTATCATTTAGAATTGTTTATGGCATATTTGTTCCTATTAATGTTATGTATAATGTTACTTTGCCTTCTCTGCATTGAAAATCTTAACTATCTCCACATTCACTTGCCTCCTCCAGTATCTGTAGCTACTGTTGTATAATCTTGTCATTGTCATTCTTCCTAGTAGACACATGACCTTTCTAAATCTGCACACATTTTCCCTGGTAAACTCTACTCTTTCCTCATCTTCATTAGCATCTGTTCAACTGAAAGTATCATTGTGCAGTAGGTTTCATTCTTATGTTTAATGCCATTCAATCCATTTTATATACGCTGCCTGCATGTGGCAGGCTAGTGCCCTCAACTTGAAATACAACTGGAACATATATACAAAGCAAGAGGGCTTGTTTTCAAAACATTTTCAAAATTTTAATGTACATTCAACAAATTTTGTTCATCTCACTGTACTTGTTCAACTAAAATGGCATGCATGCATGCACACCCTCATCCCCCTTTTTTGCATAATGATGATGATGATGATGATGATGATAATTATGCCAACAACAAAATAATTGTGGTGGCAGTAACCTAACCTACCCTATTTTTAAAATGCCAACCCTTAATTTTTTTCTAAATCAAGGGGAAAAAAAGAAGATGGTATATAACGATTGGCAAGCTGTCCCATCATCCCTGCCCTACGTGCACTCGGGAAAACCACTATTTCTGTTTTTTAAAGCGTTTTCAGCAAAAGAGAAACATTATTTATGTTCTATCTGGCCTCTTCTATTAAAATATTTATTTTTTTAAAAGTTCAAGCTGATCCACCAACCCTTTTCTTTTTTTTGCCAAGTTACTGTAACGACAACTCCCCCTTATCCTTATCATCATCATCATGTTCTTGTTGTTGATGCAGGTTGATCCGTCATGGAGGAAATTAGTGTTCAAACTGTTAAACCAAATTCTTCAGAGAAAAAAGGCAGTGGAGGCAATACATTTGTTCATGAATGCTGACTTGATACACCTCATCTGAAGGCAAGCCATGCAGACCTATTCCAATATTCCAATACATGTGACATCCTAGTAAGACAATACAGCAGTGAATAGACCATGTCTGCCAAATTTGGTAATCCTCTCAAGCTTAGTAATACTGATTCCCCAGATTATTTTCTTTTTTGTTTGCACTTTTTTAATGGCCATCTCCATGTCAGCTTGACTATTGCTTGCAAACAATCGCTCAATACTGACAATCCAGCATCATCCATTGCATGTGTGTGTGTGTGTGTGTGTGTGTGTGTGTGTGTGTGTGTGTGTGTGTGTGTGTGTGTGTGTGTGTGTGTGAGTGTGTGAGTGTGTGTGAGTGTGTGTGTGTGTGTGTGTGTGTGAAAATTGACAGGAATCTCACTATCAATAAACTCAAGGGCCTGCGAATCTGGTTAGTCACCCAAAATTCAATGACATTCTCGTCCAGACAATGCCACACTCAAGCAATTTTGTGAGTGCTGCATGTATTCTGAACATGAAACATGTGTTAGGAACGAGAGTCTCTCTCTGACTCTTTTCCCCCTCACCACCACCCTCCCACACACACACATTTCCAAGGCAAGAGAATGGGCAAGTAATTCAGGGAAGTTGGTAGCCCAAGAGGAACTCGGTAAACCGGGCATTGTGACGTGACGGTTGGCAGTAGTTGGAAGGCCCCAGTCTAAAACACTGAGGCGGACGAAATTCTCAGTCAACCGAAGGCAAATAATAAAGTAACAATTCATTCGTCTGATCAAAATACGGCTTATTTCATCCTCACCCTTTGCCTTGGGCAAAGGCTGTTGTTATTTGTTGACTCCAGCCAAAAACCAAGGCTACAGCAAAATGTTGTTATGTTGTACTGTTATGTGTCGATTATCTTCAGCCGTGGTAAGCTCCTAATATAACAGAGATCAAATCCCCTGAAGACGGAGTGTGGCTGCCTATATGGCGGGGTGTTCAAAAACAGTCACACACGCAATCATCTCACCCACCTGGGTGATCCTGGGAGTGTTTAGCCCAGGTACGCAACAACAACAACAACATCCTCACCCTATCCCTGGCAACTGACATGACTGATAATATCAGTGATATTGCAAGGGGGAATCGCGAGATCCATATTAATCATATTTATAATTATCGATTCATGTGGTGAGTTCTTCACGAAATGCAGCATAACAAGAATAAGAGACATCCACTCCAGCGTTTGCCATACCGCCAGTGGGTAAACCGGTCAGATTGACAGCTCTTGATCACTCGCGCCTTTTGAAACGTGCACATCAACCTCAGGTGAAATGGCACCGAGTCAGTGACTGACGAGCGTGATCGAGGATGCACCGAGTAAATTGCAACGAAGGGATGAGGAGAACGTTTGAATACTTTTTTCGCTACAGTATACATATCCTTCATCCGTAAACTAACACAATAGGACAGAGAGAAATGCTTAGAACACAATGTAAGCACGAAAATAACGTTAATTCCTTCTATCAACATTACCTACCTCCGCATCATGCTGACCGGATGTATTTACGACAGCCGCAATTGGGTCGCGCCTTTTATTTCCGGCCATGCGCACAATTCGTGGCAACTCGTTGCTACAGGAAGCCTCAGGAAAGTTGACGTAAATACTGCTGGAAAGAACATCGAAGAAAAGAGAACACAAACGGAACAACAGAAACGATAACATCAATTTAAAGATGGACGGTAATTATATTGTATTGCGTGTAATATATTTCTTAATCAAATGAGAAAATTACATAGCATTATGTTAGCAAATCACCGAGAATCCTGAAGAAGTGAAGGTGTTTTCATTGTTAGTGTCATCAAAGGTGAAAGGGTCTTTGGTGTCATGTTGACCCATTTTCCCGCAATTTACATACGTGTAAATCACTGCAGTGAACACTGTTAGTGGATGGAGGTCGCTGCAATCAGGAGTTGTATAATCTTTCATATCTGCCCAGTCTTTTCTTTCCTAAGGTTTTGCGTTTTGTCAACAACTCTGCCGCAAATCGGTTCATTAACACAAGCCCTGCACTGCCCCCGCTCTCCATCATCACGCAATGACTGCTGTGGTGGCTACTCGATCTTTGTACTGATGTAAGTTTCCATGCCAATGCAGCGCTTTTCGGACCTGAGCGGTCCACCAATGTGGCCTTCATGACCACGCGGCAGCGAGGCACGTTCCCCACTGACATGC